>VZTY01010397.1:0-65457 GCA_013400935.1 Turnix velox | reverse complement strand
GAAGGAATTATCCCACTATAGTCAGTATGCACGTTTAGGCACTCTAGCATTTTTATTTATAATGTTTCTCATAGTGCCAAACTGAAATACACAGAATTATTCTAGAAGTGTCAACATATTGAAAAGAATCACTGATACTTTGTGTAAGATCCACCCAAGTAGCTACACCTTTCTGCACAGATTTTTTTATTAAATGAAAAGTTTTCAGGCCTCTCCCAGAAGGTAATTGTATTGTTATGGCCTCTTAAATTCCTGATCAGTTTAGAAAGTGTAAGGAGATGGAGGCAACTGTCTCTTTTGATGTTGGTTTGGGTTGTTTTTTATAACTTTTTGGTAAAAACATGATTGTATTCCAACAACAGTTTTAAGGAATTACAAAAATTGGAGAAAATTCATTCATCCTGGACCTCCCATGACTCTTCTTGCAGAATATAGAAGTAGCCAGACTGTAAAAGGCAGAGCTGTGAAGCTATTCATGCAGAAGAGATTTCAAGGGACTGTGATTTATTTATAGTTTGCATTTTCTAACTTAAAAGATCCCTTTTGCAAGAAAAGAGATGCCAAAAGCCCAGAAGGAAGGTTGATTTTGCATTGCAAAGCAACCCTAACCAACCTACTTAGGTTCATCTTGGGTCTTGGGAGCCTGCACTCTTCAGTGTGTTTGATGTAGATTCTTGGGAAAAAAATTAAAATCTGTGTTGTGGGGAAATCTCACATACATCAGACTTGTACTGAGATCTGAAACCAGTGGGATAATTTTAATCCTTCTTTATTTCATGCTGAGTAAATTTTTTACATATTTCTGACTTTATCTATAAATATGTATGGAGTGCACTTATTTCACATTGTTACACAGGGTAATTGTTAGAGGCATCACTGCTCTCCACAGACTGACTTTTCTTTGGTGGTAATTTAACATAATCTTATATTTACATTACTGCCACTCACAAGACAGCTCTTATGAATTACTTAAAATGCATTTAATTTGGCATGCCTCTGAATCCATGATATATGACAGTTTATTTTCAAAGAAATTACATTAGTTGTTTAATATATGATATGAGAAGATATTTGCTGTGTACATTTACTCTATTTTAACAACA
Organism: Turnix velox; assembly: GCA_013400935.1. Lineage (NCBI taxonomy): Eukaryota > Metazoa > Chordata > Aves > Charadriiformes > Turnicidae > Turnix > Turnix velox. The sequence continues at coordinate 64,354 of VZTY01010397.1, read as the reverse complement.
TTAATGGGATGAGTGTCTATTTGCTACTACTAAAAATCTTTAAGTGATATTATAATGAGATTTGTAAGATCTGCAGAAATCAACATAAGGTCACAGTAAACTGAAAGGAGATACATTCTGCTCTTAATTTAGTTCTATTAATATAATAGTTCAGATTTACAGTTAAACATCAGGGGAAATTAATTTATTCATTTAAAATTTTCTTATGTTGGGAATACAAAGATTAGTGAGTTCTAGAGATGTAGTTTAACATTTGTGGCTTTCCCCAAGCATTGATTTTATTCTCATTCCACTCAATCAGAAACTGACTTATTTTGGAATGAAGGCCACAGGCACTGACAGTTGTATTTTATATGTTGCTGTCACAAAAACAGAGTTGAACCTCAAGAGATGTGATATCTTGAGGAGACAGTTCAAACATTTACAGTAACATGCCCCCGGAGAGACTCCACAGAACAAACTTTCCAAAAAGTTTTAATTTTATCAGTTTGCCAACAGTCCAGTTTGGTGCAGAACCTCTAATTTTTTCTACAGAATTCTCCTTCATTATATTTAAATAAAATAGAGAAGGGGATTTTTTTGTGTTTTTTTTTTTTTTGTAATGAGAAAAAAACCCATTCCCTCCAAAATTATATATGGGAAGACAATGTCTCAAAATCAAAAATAATGTGGAAAAAAATAAGCAGAAAAAATCAGATTATTATTGTACTGATTCTCAAGATTTGTTTTATCATGGTGGACACAAAATTTCCATCAGATGTGAGGACAAATTAAAAATTGCAAGAATATCAAAGAACTTAAAAAAGAGTAGTTTTGCAGGCATGTTTATTTCATGTCTATTGTGATCTCTTAATCTGATTTCATCTGCTTGTTCTCCCATTAAAAAAATTATCCCATTGACAGTCATGTTTCCCAAATTAAAGTCTTCTGTGTTAGAAAATGTTGTTAAGCAGCACTCCTAAAGCAAGGAAACTTTCACAGGGACTAAATTTATTTATTTTTAAAAATTATTTCATCACATCATCCTTTTTGATTACAAAATGCAGTGGATAGGGAGGTTGTTTTGAACCTAGTTAACGATATAGAAAGATTTGGTTGATGATGTTTTTGGGGTGTTTTTTGTTTGTTTTTGGATTTTTAGTGGGTGTTTTTTTAGCTAGTAGGGTAGTTTCTCAAAGTATTACAGTCTACAAGAATCATCTATGGAATTTCACACAGGTAATGGCAGCAGACATCAGCCAAGCAAGAAACCAATTTGTAAAAGCCTTCACTTTATCACACCACCCTAGCAGGATGTTCTGTGTAGTAACTGCATGAGCCATTCATAATAAATGACAACGAGGGAAAAGTGATTAATCATATTTGCAGCTGTTAGTTTAGCAAGGTGAAACACATTTCAGTAGAAGAAGATTGCCTTACTGATACATATTTAGAGGCATGAATTCAATAGCCAAATTAGATGTGCATGAGATTTCAAGGTATGCAATTTATTTCAAGAAACTTGAAAAGAAAGAAAGTTGCTGAAAGGAGGGCATGCAGAGTTCTTAAAGTACAATCAAATGAGCATTGGAAAAGAATGATCTCTTCTGGCACATACATGGACTGGTCATATGGTTGGTACGTGCAGCAAGTGTGGGATCAAGCAAAACAGATGGCATACAAAACACTTCCTTTTTTGCTCTGCTTCCCAAAGGAGAAAACAATTGACACACAAGATATGCCATGACATATTGTCACAGTCTGCTTTGCATTTAGCTGTAACATTTCATAATGCTGTTTTCATGAAATAGGGTGCTATAAAACAATCCTGGTCTCAAAGATCTCCCCATAAAGTTTCTGAGGTTTCTGATTGTTTTCTGTCTTCTAGCAATATAGTAATTTTGGTCAGTATTTTTACTGCAGCAAACTTAGATACCAGCAGATACTGTCTTGGCATGAACATCACAGTTACTCTTTACTTTTCTTCTGCAATAGCTGTTCATCACTTATCTTGAGCAATGTAAGCATAATTTGAGACACAAATCTACTAGTGTAATTAATTCTAAGTAATAGTGAGACATATATGGCATATCTGCAACTAAGCTTTTTAATATGTATAGTCAATGGAACTGATCAGAATGAGATCTGAGCACAATGAACTGTACAATCAGCTCCAGTGGGAACTGGATTTCCACCTGATATTTCTGTAAATGTCATGCAAATTTCTTATGTAGAGGAAATGGTTGAGAGGAAAGAGCATGAACTGTTTATAATTTAGTATAAGCACAGTAAGTTACTCAATAATGCTCCATGATAATTTGCATATTAAAGAAAATTACTTTAATCTTGGGTGAGATGAGTTTTGGTAAAACTTTCCATGAGCTTCAAAGTGAAACCACATGTTGATTTTCCATTCCCAGGACTATAGAGTATCATGTAAGATTCCTGACTGTATTGGACAATATACTAATATCATTCAGATGTTTTAAGATACCACACAAGCCTTTTTTTAACAGCATAGTTGTTCCTCTTTTCTCTTTAATAAATGCAAAGTTTACACAATTTTATCAATAAGCAAATATCACTATCCTCCCAGTCTCTGTTTTCTTACAATCAAGCATTTCTCTCTGTGCAGGTTCTGCCCTGAAGTCACAGAATTACAGAATGACCCGGGTTGGAAGGGACCCCAAGGATCATGTAGTTCCAACCCCCCTGCCTAGCAGGGCCACCAAACAAACACATTTACTAGATCAGGTTGCCCAGGGCCCCGTCCAACCTGGCCTTGAACACCTCCAAGGACGGGGCATCCACAACCTCCCTCGGCAGCCTGTTCCAGGACCTAACCACTCTCCTAGTAAAGAACTTCCCCCTAACATCCAACCTAAATCTTCCCTCCTTCAATTTGCATCCATTTCCCCTAGTCCTGCTATTGTCAGCCCTTTCAAAGAGTTTACTCCCTTCCTGGGTGTAGGTTCCCTTCAGGTATTGAAAGGCTGCAATGAGGTCACCCCGCAGCCTTCTCTTCTCCAGGCTGAACAAGCCTAACTCCCTCAGCCTTTCCTCATAGGGGAGGTGCTCCAGCCCCCTGATCATCTTTGTGGTCCTCCTCTGGACCCTTTCCAAAATCTCTATGTCTTTTTTGTACTGAGAGCTCCACACCTGGACACAGTCCTGTATACTGAGATACTGTATTTCACTGTCACCTGTTGAACATCTCCATCTACTTTCCCACCTCACTGGAACTTAATGTGTTTGTTATTTATAGCTGATGCTTGTTTGACTGCATTATGACTTTCTAATTGTTACTATTAATCCTTTCATCATGTAGCAGTAATATGAGATACATCAAGGTCCTCTGTTACCTGTCTGCAATTGTGACTCACTTAAGTGCTGCCTGTTACCTCTGATAAAAACCTGCATTAACTTTTCTTCTAATAATATCCTATAAGTCAGTAGTTTGACTAAAGAGTGTTTCAAAAGACCAATAAAGAGATTTTTCTTCTTTAATCTCAGTCATCAATCCCTTATCTGTAAGTAGACAGCTTTTCTGTTTTCATTCCATTTTAGGAGTTACAAATACACAGGACAAGAAAAGAGTGCATTCTTATAAAGCACTTCTAGATGCACTGTGAGGTTATTTGTTAAATTTCTAACTTTGTAATTTCAGTGAAAAGGACAGATTGCTTTCAGATGAAGATAGTAGTCAGAGAATTTCAAGATGCTACCTACATGGTCTTAGTCACAGTATTTATTCTCTCTCTGAGGTATTTTATTTATTTCCCCAATGGAGAAATGGAGACAAAAATGGATATTTTTTTATTTAGACTTGGAAACCTTTGCAAGTAAGAGCTGGTTATTACTTCCATATATTTTAGGCCTCTTATCTCATCTGGGTCCCTTTCTTGATATAGATTTATGGTAATAATAATAGAAAACCAGAGAGAAAAAACATCATCACTTACAATGCAGCACGTGACAGTGAAACTGATGCAGGTTTGTCATTATCTGGCAAACATCTGTAAAAATTTTTGATTTAGGCAAATTAATAGAAATTTCAATTTTGGATGCCTTTCATGCCATCAAAGCAAAATTCAGCATAACTAAAGAAGAAATTTTAATAATTTTATAAACAATACATACTAAAAGCAATTTGAAATAGAATTAAGACATGGCTAAAGAACATCAAAATAACCATTTACACAACAAGTTCAAACTTCCTGCTTTAACTTTCAAAGTTCTGCATCACTTGCTTATTCAGCTTATTAAAGAAAAGGCTGAAAGTTGACCTTATCACTTTGTTTCTGATTATTACTAGTACTATATTTTCCACTATATTGTTGTTCTTTTGAACAAGCATGAAAAAGTTATCCTGGGAACACAAGATAAAACCCACACAAATATAACCAAAATGCTGCACAGGTTTATAATTTCAATTTAGCATTGTTCTTTCACAAGACAATCACATTGGCTTAGGATTCATTGCTACAACTCTGTATGAGTTGCACCACAATTAACTTGTTACATGAACATCACAAGAATTGTTGGTGCCTTAGGCAAGAATCCTCCATGCTGTGTCATTGTGCCTTCTCATAAATTATACTCATTAATAGTGCATGAATAATGGTTGCTTGCAATGATGACAAAAGACCCAGATGATTTCACGTTTTATTTAAAACCATATTGTGTGGAAACCTACCTCCTGGTGGACACCCAAACTCCTAATGAATCATATTAAATGATTTATGTTTTACTTTGTGGCTGTTCCTAACTCTGGTGTCTGCTTTACAAACTCTTCCCCAGCACATTAGAATTGTAAGTCATGAAAAATCCTGGTCACACAGTGGAAAGTAAAGCACCATGAAATGCAGCAATAGTTGGGGAAAGAACTCAGGAGTTCTAAGTCTTTTCTTTTAGTTCCTATCCTATTAATATCAGGCAGATAATTTTATGTTCCCACTGGTCCATCCCACTGGAGAATGAATTACTTAATGAGATGTTGGAACCCTAAATTCAGCTAGGACTTCTGTAATGCTATATTTTATCTTCCTGATTTACAGTTTCCTAGACAACAACCTGCTGAGGGGGAAGAAATTAAAAAAATACAAACTCACTCTTCCAAACAAATAGTTCTTTCACCCCAAAAGCCCATCCCAACCCTCAACAAGGATTTTAAAGTATTAAAAACTTATTTCTTGTAAAGGCTTATATCTTATCTTGGTCATTCAGATATAATGATCAACTACAAAACAAGTTAGACAAAAACTGTAGTTTCTCTGGTCTCTGGTTCTTTCAAGTGTCTTCCCAGTATAATGGTAAAATTTCATCTCAAATTAAAATTTTGCATAGCAAACAGTAGAGGTACTTACCTGTTTCATAGAATGATATTGGACTACATTCTTGATTAAAAATCCAGAAATAGTATTTCGATGGCAAGACATTTACAGAAAAGAAACAAGGCTTTTATGAAGCAATTTCTTTCAAGCTTGAATGGATTCTAGAGAAATCTCAGTCATCCACACTCATCCAGATAATTTTTTCTGATTTAACAATATTTAGATAGACCAGACTTGTCTCTGAGAATCCCAACAAACAGGATTTGTCATGTTAGCTGGAAAGGCAGAAAAATGAGTTATTTGTTGACATCTACCAAAGCAAAGAAAGTATGATTTGGAGTTCAACAAGGTTTACCTCAAAAGGCATACTCATTGCCCACCTTGTCAAACTAATGCACAGAAGATCCATCTTGTGATTTTTATGATGACTGCAGTCTTGGCAAGCTGGAACAGAGCAGCTTTTGCAGAAAAGTCTGTCCCAAAAAGTACCATGAAGCTTTTGTAGACCATTTTGCTATCCAAATGAGGTGTGCATCAGTGGATCATCAAACTTTGCTTTTTAAATATTAGTGGAAATAAGTATGTGCTAAAGCTGATATTGACTCTTTTGCAGGATGTAACTGGACTTTTCACTACAGACAGTATTTCATACAGATGGAATAATAGATGCCTTTCCCCTATTTATCAATAAGATTCAATATTTATCAGTTGCACGTTAATGCTTCTAATGCTGCTTTTTTAGCAGGTTAAACAAATATGTATCATCATCATCCCTAAGAAGTAGCATTTTTTGCTGGCAAAAGCATTCAAAATCTGGTTGTCATAACTATTATGATATGTAGGTTGTAGAGAATGGAAGTAGTATTCACTGTCTTTATAAAGAAGGTGGAGTCACTGAGACAGAGTAAAAGAGGCTGAGAATCTGAAGCAAGAGAAATTTCAAGTAGCTGCAAGGAAAAAAAATTGTTTATGAGAGTGATGAAACACTGTAAAAGGTTGCCCAGGTTGGATGCAATATCTGTAAAACTCACCTAGACAGGACAATGAGATCTGTTTTTTATTTTAGTCATGATGTTAATATTGCTTTGGGAGGAATTATATCCAGAAGTCTCTTCCCACCTAGATTTTTTAAAATCAGATGCTTGGGCTTCTGTTTATTTATCTGGTGATTACCTACTTCTATATTCTATTGTTTTGAACGATTAGCAATGAAACTGTTCAAATTGTACTAATAATTGGCAAATGTTAGTGATAGACAGAGATGTAGAATAAGTTGATGAAAATAAGTTTTAGACAAACAGAAAACTGTGCATGGTTTGTCCTATTTTACAACTGGAATTTTCAAACTCATGATCACAAAAGTAATATCCCTGTTTCTGAAAAATATCACAGACCTACATTTCCAGTAAAAACAGTTTCAGACCTTGGTATTTGCTTGTTATGCAAATACTTTTCCAACATTTTAATCTGAAATTCAATCAGCAATGTATCAAAAACTTTAATTTTACTCTTTTCAGCTTGCATATGGTGAATTGCTATAGTATGATATTTAGGATTGCTTTGCAGAGGTTAAGCCATCTGGAGAAAGCACAAACGCTAATCCTTTGCACAAAATGAGGAAAGAAGTATAATTTGTGAAAGTCAATCTGTTCTGAGATAGAAAGCAAGTTTCTTTTCTAAGATGAATTTACAAATACCTAACTGAAGATGCACAAAGTTGATAATTTTCTAAACTTAAGAGAAGTCAAAAGGGCATGAATATATTGACATGATTAAAACCAATAAATCACTGTGTCCAGTTTATGAGCAGTTTTAATTGAACAAAGTATTTAGAATCTTTATCTGAGGTATCAGTGAGGAGGGAGAGACAACTCCATAGAGCAATTCATATCAGAGGTGGAATGAATTGCCCCCTGGAAATGCTTCTCTAACCACACGATCTAAGAAAAGAGCTTACTCCTCACAGGTTTTCCTTTTTAGCTGAGATAAACTGGAAATATCATATGGAATATCATATGGAATCATGTGGAATATCATATGGAATAGCCTTTTTCTAGTATAAGTGCTGAAATGAGCAGAACAAGCTTAAAGCAACTCTAAATACTAACAGGATAAAAGCTGAAACAGTTACACAAACAATATTGGCAGAAACACTGTAAAGTTATTTAAAAGAATTAGACCATTAAAACTATGTGAGTACAACTATAACAAAAAATATGAGGCCCAGCAAGTGATAGAACCTAGACCTGACCCTTTATCTAACTCCATATCCAAGAGTAAATTTCCACCAGTAAATGCAATGGATCAAAGGCCATTCCCTACTATGCAGAGCAAAACCCACAGCAAACTTCTCTGTGAAGCTGAGCTATTTTCTTTAATAAGGCAGGATGATTTCTGCCATGCTACCAGCTGAGAGCAGCTTGTGGTCTGTGATATTCTTTAGATCATAGTGGACATTTGTTAGGAGCACACAACAAACAACACAGAACAAATACCAGCATCAAAGGATAGTGGAGTTTGTAAGGAACCACTGGAGATAATCCAGTCTAACCACCTGCAGGATCACACAGAGCAGGTTGTTGTACATGTTTTGAGTTTCTCCAGAGATGGAGACTCCACTGCCTACCTGGACAGCCTGCTCTATCACCCTCAGACTTCTCTGTCACACTCTTAAATGTCCCTCATACAGCTGGATCAGATATTCCAGATTGACAACAAGTGTTTGTGTAGAGGTTGTTGAACAGAGATGAAGCACTGCCACATATTTCTCTAAAGAGTTCAATGAAATAAAGGCTAAGTAAGATGATTGTCTGGGTTTGGATACCTTCCTAATGGGATCACAGATGCTCTCCAACTAGACAGCATGATGTAAACCTTTATCTTTGTGTAAATAACACTTTTTCAAAGGATCTTTCATATTTTGGTTTAGACAATGTTTTTTATTCTTTCTTAAAATCTTTTGTAAATTCTTTTCCAGGGGAACATCTTCTCATATTAGATACCACAGCTGCACTGGGACCCAGTTCCTGCTGGTAAAGTGAAGGCAAACATTGTGTATTCTGAAGAGGCAGAGACCAAGCCAATAACACTAAATTATTCACTGCTTGATTTGATTTCTGGTCAGTGGTATGATTTCCCCAAAATCAACTGTGACATTTTGTACAGCTGCCTCCTCAACATACAAAATAGAATTCTGCTAACCTGGAACAGCCACAAGGGAAAATGTTTGCCAGCTCAAGCTCTGTACAAAATGTAATAATAGAAGTTCTATTCAACTACGTGATACTGTTCAATCATAACGACTCCCTTTAAGGAAAACAGAAAGGACAATGCATTTTAAAAATCCATGCTGAGGACACATTCTTGTTATCATTCAATTATATGGCATAAGCATAATCCTTTCTCAATATGAGTTGAAGATTGAAATCTGCTTTATTATAGATGCTGAACTCAATAGAAAAAAAGGTTTAAAACACCATCTTCTCTATGACATTTCCTCTATGTATTTTAATAGACCCACCTGTGTTACCTTCCTTTTTCACTTTAGTTTCTTTTTTAATATGTATATAATTTTATTCCTTTGATTTGGTTGACTGGCTTCATCAATTGTTTCACTAGTAAAACAGCTCCGCAAAGATAAATAAAACCCCAGAACTTTCAAATAAAAATGCTCCCTAATTGAAGCAGTTTAATAGAAATAGATCTATTTTTTTTTTAATAGCGTGCTGCACCTGTTTTATTTCTCTGACATTCACTTATTACAGAGTACATTTTCCACAGCACAGTCACATTATGCTATTGTATGCAAATATTCTATGAAGCATACATGAGCAAGTTAATTTGATGTTTTCTCTTTATGTAGCTTGTTAAACTTATTTGAATTTACATCTTGTGATGACAGATATCTCAAATTATATATATTTGCAAGAGAAGCTTAGAATAACTCTTTCAATACCATGGCATATCATACAGTATTTTATATTGAACTGTAGAAACATCGTGGTGAAAATCTATGAAGTTTTTCATGTATTGTTCATTATTTAATCTGTTAGGTTTTAAAAAATATTTCCATTGTATATTACAAGAAGAATGTGATGGTCTATATTTTACTTTCTATTACATCAACATATAAAAAAGCACAGTAAAAACAATATAATTACAAATGGCTAAATTCCTCAGTGCTAGCTGAGTAGAAAATATCTACTAGAGATAATACTGGAGATAATAAGAATAGTTTCATTAAAAATAAATACAATGACAGAAAATTTTGTATCAGCTTTAACACAGAATGATCTGGCTACTACTGAAGTGGAAGAAAGTTTTCCTTCAACTTAGAGGGGAGAAATCCTGGTCCAGGAAAACAGCATGGAACTTCAACAACACCTCTAAAAGCCACCAGATTTGCAATTCTGCTTATGTACCTTAGCACTGACACCACATATATTTCTGCCAGTACAGAGTATGAGTTTTGGGAATGATGAATGAACTGCACTACTGAGAAACTGTAGCCTTGTTTCCCAAGTGTACAGAGACATGTTCAATTGACCTAAACACGAGGTATGTTTCAAAGGAAGAAGGTGAAAGCTAAAACATTTTCCTCTGAAGAGGACTCTCATTTGCAGGGGCAAAATGTGTTTTAGAAAGCCTGAATGAATGTTATGCTGCTTTTCACTGAACTGAGTTAATGCTTGAACTAAATGTAATGTTATGATGGTATTAAAAGAACAATTAGAGAAAAATAAAACATTCAAAAATAACCATTTGAAAATATTGCACTATAATAACTTTAAAAAAAGGACTTACCAATCTGTCAATAGTATTTTAACACCAGCACCAGTGATTGGAGCCTGGGGAAAATGGAAACAAAGAGATTTGTCTCAGTTTCTTTTTACAATAAGGTATGAGTCAAAGGAGTGTTCCCATGAATCAGATCCCTCTGGTAAGTGGAATCATCCTTAGCACATCAGCAGAGCTTCCCAAGTTATCGTAGTGCAAACGTTGCAGAATTTTTTCTGAATTTTAAACTCAGAAATTAATTACAAATTAGTAAAGCAACACATAAAAACATTTGTAAGACAGTTGCCACTGGCTTTAACAGCTGAAGACCTAAGTCCTCTTTTCAGTGAAAAATAAACAATATTTGAATTAAAAGTTCTTTAGGAAAAATATATTTTTACTGCAGATGGAATTTTGTCATTGATAAGGAGCTACTAAATGTATGTTATACATTCTGTGATCACAAAACATGAAATCTAGCTGTTTAGTTCTCCTGTGAAAGGTGATGTATTTGCTCAGAATTAAATTCTGAACCAAAAATAATGTTTATAGTAACAGAATGATGTATTTGTGGCTCAGAAAATATGCAAAGCTACTGGGACTAATCTCCTATTCCCACCTCTTTAGGTGTCTCTCAACTGTTCCCAAAGCTTTTCTGAGTCTGATAATTCTTTTAATTGGAAAATTAATAATAAAAACAATAATAATAGTAATAATATTCCAAGATGATTGGCATTAGTGCTAATTAGTGCATAGTATGTACATCCTTGAGAGAATAAAACTGTTTTTCTGTTTTCTCATATCTTCTATAAAATCCTGATCAGCTTAACCAAAATTGATGTACCAGATAAGAAATCACAGCTAAACTCAAATTGGTTTTAGGCTGCACTGAAATTTTTAAATTAACTGAACAAAAATTAATGAGGCTGGTGAAGATTTTCAGTGTTATCAGACTGAAATGCCAAGTACTTGTAAATGTAATGGTCAAATAAGCTTCTTCAAATCCATTATTGCAGAGCATAAAGGCTGTTAAATAAGAAGATGAAATGGTTGCTATTCAGAGAGGGGGATTAAGTAGCTGTCCCCAAAATAATTACAATACTTTAAATAGTAAAAATAGTAAATAATGGCACTCCACACGATGTAATCTCATCTTTGTTTTCCTTTAATACCACTCATTGCATCAGGCCTGTACTCTGTGTATGGAGGCTTAATGTGTTATCTGAAGAAAACCCACTCAGTCTCCTTTGCAAGTAGATAACAATGGGAAATATTCCTCACAACATTAGTCATTCACAAGCACTGGTAAGTACTGTGAGATTTCATTCCAACATCATTTTATGCTTCCATGGTTCAGAACTTTAATGAATTAGATTGCATTTCCAGTTGGAGGCTCTATGGGATAAGAATGTCAAATAAATACCTACTTAAACTGTACCTTTTCAAGCTCTTTACAAATTCTTTCCTTCAGGCATGCTGATCACATCATAAAAAACAGACAAACATAAAGAATGCATGTAAATAACAGGGGGTTTTTTTCTGGCTACTTACCAATCTAAGAGCTAAATTCTGAACTTTGATTATTTATTACCAGTGATTAATTATTCTGTTCAGGATCAGACACCTTAAATCTAAGGACCACCATTCTGAGGAGTTTTTTATGTTGCTGCTTGGTTTATTCTTACTATCCATTATGACTTGATTACAAAATTGATTCCAAAGTGGCATCTGCTTGTCAAATGGTTGTAGATGTGTGTTATTACTAGTCTAAATTCCCTTGCAGTTCATACAAAGCAGTTCTCTCCATTTTTACCCCCACTATGTGCTTACTTACAAAGAAAAATACTCTTTGTTTTCTGCATGGCTAACCACACAATGAAACTAATGGGGCAGGAGTAGCATCAAAGGGAGGGAAGAACCTCCTAGTGCAGGAAACAGCTGTGAAGGGAGGCATGGAAGGAAGAAGTCTGTATAAGTCTCCCATTTAAAAGAGGGGTGTGGTTGGTGGTTCATGAGAATTCCTCTCCCCCTCTACTCTGCCCTGGTTAGACCATATCTAAAATACTGTGTTCAGTTCTGGACTCGTCAGTTCAGGAAGGGCAGGGAACTGCTGGAGAGTGTACAGTGCAGAGCAACAAAGATGATGAAGGAATTGGAGCATTTTCCTTACAAGGAACTGCCAGGGGAACTGGGTCTCATCATGGAGAAGAGGAGGCTGAGGGGTGACCTCATTAATGTCTATAAGTTATGTAAAGGGTGAGTGTCAGGAGGATGGAGCCAGACTCTTCCCAGTGACATGCAATGGTAGGACAAGGGGCAATCTGGAACACAGGAGGTTCCACATAAATGCAAGAAAAAATTTCATGGTGAGGGTGACAGAACACTGGAACAGGCTGCCCAGTGAGGTTGTGGAGTTCCTTTCTCTGGAGACACTCAAAGGCTGCATGGTCACTTTCCTGTATAACCTAGTCTAGGTGTTCCTTCACTGACAGGGGCATTTGACTAGATGATCTTTTGAAGTCCTTTCCAATCCCTGATATTCTGTGATTCTGTGAAACTCAGGGGTATAACACTGATTAAAATGGTCCATCAGGGACAGGCAGCAATACTAATTCTGCTTCAAAATCCATCTTGTTGCATCAGCAGCACCATAGCTTAAGTTAGTTAGCTACACATAAGAAAGATTTAAATTGAGAATTTGGTGGATTTACAGTTAGAACATGCTACATTTCAGTTTGAATCCATTATGTTTCAGTTTGCCTGTACAACATTGAATCCATCTCCTTGTCCATACGTGTTGTAAAAGTCCTTAATTACATGACCTGAGCCTCATTCAGTTCACAGAATAAATAAAAAAGGTCAGAAAATATAATTACTTTTATAAGGGAACTTTCTTCCTATGTAAACTGATCATTAGTATTTTCAGATCACTTCTCCAATGCATTGCTGGTGAATATAGAAATACATGATCTGATCATCTGTTTATTCCAAAGATCCTTAAAGTGGTTATTTAGTTCCTAAATTACACAATTCAGTGATTATCTGCTTAAAATTTGAGGACTACCTGTCTGGGATTAATTTCTTCTACCTTTAGCCCCTTAAAACTTGAGCTGTTAGTCTAAATCATACTTCTAATTCTTTCCTATAAGCAATGGAGAGAGATGACCACTTCCAGATTCATTCAGTTCTAAAATAGGCTGCAAAGATTAATGAAGAACCATCTGACAATCCTGTCTTGCTTAACTGACCTCATGACTGGCTTAGACAAGACCCCTAACATTATATGGTTAATAAGACATGATTGATTCTACCTCAAAATACACAGATCTCACTTTTCCTCCATGTTCTACCATGTGTTCGTAAGGGAGCATTAAGTGTCCCAATGAAAATAAATTGCAGGCATTTTCATAAGGACAGTGCAATAGATGTGCTCATAAAACCATGTAGGAAAAGTGAGTAAGTTCTGGTCCATTTGTCAGCAAGGGATATGGCTGTTCCACTGTAATGGTTATTTGGTGTTAGAATTAAGACTGAATAATCATCTCCATGTGTAATTATTACTAATCAGACAGCCAATGATCCTAATGTAAGCCTATTGTAAGCTCTCAGTGCTACAGAAGCAAACGTGCAAAACTCAAATGCAAATGTATCAGTGCATAATAAGTAAAAGGAGGTTTCCTGCATATTACTTCTCATATGCATAAGTAATTGGCAGCCTATTACTAGCTAATTAGGAATAATGATAAACTGTTTAACAAAAACAAACCTCGCATTCCAGAAGGTGAGAAAAAAAAAATTGTGTTTAGGTCTGAATTTTGCTACAGACTCAATGAGTTCTCAAAGAGATGGGTCAGAAAGCACAAAGATTAAATCAGGTGACTTGTGTAACCTCACTCCCCTGTCACCAAACTGTTTCACAGGGTACTCCAGTGGCACTGCAGTGCCATGAATCATGAGCCCTCAGGACAGGTCAGTACTGATACAGGGATAGGCTTCCATCTTTTGCCACATCCAGCAAGGTAAGACATAGATCTTCAGTATGACTGGTTTTACTACACTACACCTGAATGAAGCAAAAGCTGTTTCTTAGACAGATGAGATCCATATGCTGGCCATAATCAATGTGGCATTTTAGATTCATTTGCATTAAATCTCAGTTTATAAGTGAAAAATTACATAGTGAGTGGGTGCATCTGACCATGTATGATGTGACACAGGTGGTGGGTTTTTTCATTCTGTTGTGACATTTTGCAAGTTTTGATGAGATCCATTTTATCAAAGAATTGCCTGGATTGGAAGGGACATTTGATATCATCAGGAACAATCATCAGCATAACTATGAAAACCATATCTCTAGCCACTTAGTTGGCCTATCTCTAAAATACCTCCAGGGGTGGTACTTCATCCACTTCCCTGGACAGTGTGTCCATCAGCAGAACTTGTTTTTCAAATCAAAATATTGGCCATGAAAAAAACACAGACAGAAAGGTGTAAAAGACGCAAATAATTAAAACTGTGCTTTTTACATTTGGTAGTACAAGAGTAACACTTTTTTAATTGAGGACTTTTGAAGATTGCATCACGAATGAGGAAACAAAATGAAAGTGAGTTGTTCACAGCAGGTATGATAAATTATCTAATTTGTTGCAAGAAGTTACTTCTGCTTAGCACATATGAGCTCACAAGGAATATTTTATGTAAACAGCTGGAGGAAAAAGGCAAATTAACACGCTGAGACCTACTACCCAGGAACAGCAGCTTATCAAGCCCTTCCAACCCAAACTATTCTATGATTCTATGATTCTATAATACAAGTGTACAAGAACACAAAACTCAGATTTTCTTAGGTTGACATGTCACATCTGATCAAATCTTGTTTATAGCTTTGCTTGCAAGTTAGTATGTGAATATTTTTGGGCATTTATTTCCAAGCAGAGATTCCCTTCTCCATGGAACCAGTGAGTAGGAAAACATTTTCCCTTGCCAGCAGGGCCGAGAGTGGAGTGGCAGCAGCCCCTAGTTGAAATGGAGGAAATGTGATGCATACTTAGGCATTTATCTCACAAAGCTTTTGGTTTTCTCAAAAAAGACTCTATCAGGACTAACAGCAGTACTTCTGGGTCTCCATCATTGGCACTGGAGAAAAATAATCACTTTCAAGCTTGACTACCTGATTCTTAAATAGATGTTTCTCACCTTGGATTTATACAGATCTGTTCCCACTTTTATTTTGAATCTCATTGACACATTTCCAATCTAGAAGAACAGCTGCATTTCCTGCAAGGCAGCAGATACAAATAGATGTGGACTGACAAATGCATGCTATCATCTTTGTATTTTTTTCTTTCCAACACAAAGCCTTACTTTAGTTATCCTCAGAAACACTGAAAGTTTTAGGGTTTTTTGCAATCCTCAGTTCAGTGATCAAGTATGATCCCACAGCAAGTACTTTCGTATTTTTCATGACAGCCTCTGCAGCAGAAGTAACTCTCATTATCAAAAACATTTTCTGGTTGTTTCATTAGACCTTCAGTTCTTCCAGGCACTAAATCTGGTTCCCTACCTTGAAGCAGCAATATTATCCTGCCAATGGAAATGTTGCTTACATCTTTTTCCTTGCTTTTTTTGCAGACATTCAGGGAAAAGATACAAACAGATTCAAAAATAAAATGTATTCTCAGCAGCAGGGTCTGGTCCATGTAGTGTGTTATTTTCTGAATTAATTCTCCATTCCAGTGTTTTCTGGAGGTTTCTTCTTATGACTGCATAAACTTTGAAACAGGTGTGTTTGAAACTTTGATTGCTTTAATTTCATTTTTTTTAAGGGTTTGGGTTTTTTTTGGCTGATGCTTTGGAATAGGTCTCTGATTGATAATGCAAGTTTTTCACTCAGACTTGTCAATGCTGGGTGTACTATATCTTTGTTTCCAGTTTGGGAAAGTCACTGCATGGCCCTAAGAATCCCAATTTTTCTCATTCCATAAGTCTTCACAAACATCTGATATTTTTTTTTATTTTATTGCAAGAAATAAAAAATAATTTGTCCCTTTTGATATTTTGATACCATGAAATATATATTCCCATCCTTTCCATTTCTAAAATGATTATTTATTGTTATTGGCCTAATTGTCTTCTCCTTCATTATCATTGTGGCAGCTGGAGATTTTTCCTGAAATATGTGTGCATAACTAGCTTACAGCCAGAAGAGAAAAATTCTCACCCTGAATACTTTTCAGTCCTCTAAGAAAGAGCAGGGAAGCAAATGGAATGGACAGAAGGACTGAGACATGTTTGGACTACAGATCCAGCACAGCAGGGAAAGATGTGAGCTTGCTTTAAACAAGCTGTCTCAGGTACCAGAGCAATCGGGCCACAAGCACCTGGAGAAGACCATGGCCTAATTTTTGTGAAGCAGAACAAATTAGGCCACGTGTTGCTCACTGCTTCCTTGGCTCAGCTGTTCCCAGTATGTGAGCTGGGCAAAGGTATTGATGTGCATTGTTGAAGTACCTACCAAGATTAATATCAATAAAAAACTTCCCCATATTGCAGCACAGATAAGAATAAAACCTGATGCTGCTCAGTGGTAAATGTTCACAAGGATTCAGCAGGCTGTGGGGGTCTTAAGAGCAAATGAAATGAATATGTTAAAGAAATGCCTTTGCTCTCAGGGTTCTCTAAGCCTTGATCCCGGAGCAAGCTCCACATGCTTCCCTGTTTCAGGATCTGTGTCAAGGCAGGGAGTGCTTTCAGCAGGAAATGCACAGCTGTATTCTAAATTTATGCCAAAGGTATCCATCTGCCAAACAGCTGTTTGGAGCTGAAAAACCCAGAGGAAAGCCAAACAAATTTTGCCAACCCTTAGTGCTGTGGTTTTAAGATTTAATGTCTCTGGGTAGGTCTGTAACTGCACTCAAATGTTATTTCCTCTCCAACTGCTATAACTGATAACCCTAGATTGATAATACTTTGATGTTTAGTTATTGCTTCTTCATTTAAAAAAATGAGCAATCAAAAAAAAAGTATTTTATATTTCACATTTAAAGCTTGATTTGAAGGTTTAAGAAGTAAGCTATGAAATGTGTTTGAGCTCACCAATTAGTTGTCTTCTCTCAGAAGTCCTCTAAGAAAGTATCAATGCACAGGCATAATAATGTATCTCTTTCACACTTAGTGTTTCAAGGCAGTATTTAAACAATGAATGACTGTTGTAAAGGATTCATTAGGAGAAGAATTTACCACTTTTCTAACTCTGGTTTTTAGTGCCCCACAGCAGTCACTTGGAAATACGTACAAATGAATTCCAATTCTGCCTTAAGCACCAGCATCTTCCATTCATCTCACATTGCCCAGCCAAACGAGAAAAGTTTAAAGACTCTAAGCAACTTTCCTGTCCTCAGTTTTACAAATACACTAAAAAAGGGGCTGTGACAATGCTGATGATTTTCCTTTTACATTCTTAAATTTCTTACCAGTTGTTGGTGGTTTTGATCGAGAGCTGTTAAAAATTTCTTCTTTGTAATCCCACTCTCAAGAAAAGGAAAACTTGATAGCAAAGGTTCCCATAGGAAAGCTATACAGGGGACAATTCCTGATGGGAGTCACAATGCACTGCCAGCTGAACTAATGGGATGTCTTTCTTCTCTCTCTTTTGCTCTGATTCAAGTTTAGGAAATCAATGCACAGGCATAATAATCCTCCTTATTTATATAATAAAAACTCCTTATTTATATAATATGTTCAGTAGCCTATATTCTGATAATATCATATTTACTCTGAGTATTCACAGTATTCTTGAATAGAACCTCAGGACCAGTTTTGAGAATAGTGATGCACTTTGTTTCAGATTTTAACACAGATGGTACAAAGCTGAAGTGCTGTTATCTAGATACACAAAATGAGACTGAGATGTGAGATGTGTTATCTACATTTTGGGGACAATGGGCAATGAGAGAATTAAGCACCTCATCCTCTTCACACTGAAGCAGAGCAAATCCCTTTGATTTTTTTGTATTCTCTTCCCTACTTATGTTGTATTGGAGCACTTCAGAATTTTTACATGTAATTATGTATCCACTCAATTCAGGTGCTTTATGGAGATGTAAAATTGTCCTCATTTTTAAGAGAAAGAGGGGAGAGAGAAAGCAAAAGCAATCAAGTGAAAGTCCAGTCTAGTTGTCTTTCCAAGATGAGTTTTTATAAAATTGCTTAAAAAAACCACATGTTGCTGAGCTAGTCCAGGATATTAGCTATTTACACCTTACAAGCCTGAAACAAATGTTGTTTTCATTCACTTTGCATTACATCCTCTGTTAAAAAGAGGCACATTACAAATATTTTTTAGTTTTTTTCATTTGCAGCTAAATTCATAAATCTCAGTAACAATAAATGTATCTCAAGGTCAGAGTTACTACAATAACCCATTCATTTTGTTTTCCTTTCACTAAATCCATTATCTGAACAAATCATTAGGTGACCTTTTTAGTTACAGCAATTCAATAAAACTTACATTAGATGGAGTTTCAGGAACATTAGTCTAATGTGCTTTAAAAGATCACCTTCTCTGAGCACTATAATAAGTTTGTGTGAAAAGCATAAAGCATGTAATATGTAATAAAATTTGGCCTTTAATGAACCATCTAGGAAAACTGACTTGTATTATAATTCAGAGGAAATTCTCCCTTAATTAATGTATGAGAAGCCAACAGTAGCTGTTGAATGTTGCTTTTGATTATGAATTCAGCTTGTTTTTCTTTTTAAATGTATGGTCCTGATTTATGCTTCTCATGAAATTACAGTTTAAATGACCTTGGATACAGGACTAATATGCTATGAAAAGCCATACTTAAAGGTAATTAAAAGGGCACTCATTACCATTTCAATTGCACAGAGATCCTGCATAATATTCCAAAGTGGTAATTGGGATTGTGACTTTAATAAAGTGGTTTAGATGTCAGATGGCCCCTGATTTTCTTTAACAAGTACAAGGCTATGAAATACCTTGTGGCCAGGCAGATAAACAATATATATAACATAGGTCTAACTATCAAGCAGGGAAGATTGCAGAGGGCCACAAAAATCTGTGATTTCCATTAAAAACAGAAGATATTACATCTGATTCTCCTTCCATCTAAACAGGAATAATCACTTAAAACCCAGATGGAATTATCTACATCATGTGCTTCCAGACTGATGTCAAGTAGAAAGTTTAGTTTAATTTCTAATCATTCTAGAGAGGTCTGTATGCAGAAAGAGAAGCAATAATAACTTTACACCAGTCCAGCATCAGCAGTCAGTCATTTCTCCTGTAGATGTGTACTCACAGAATCATAGGACAATCTGAGTAAAGGTCAGAATACATCAAAATACCAAACTGAGGAAGTTTCTATTGCTGCTAGGATTTATTCAGCAGTCTCATTCAGTGGGCATTTCATTTAGCCTCATATTTTTTCCATGTACTTGTGTGCCTGTCATCTTCTGGACCAACTGGATGCCTGTAAACTTTTTTTTCTTAGTTCTTCATCCACAGAAGAATGGTAATTATCTTTTCACAGCTGCTACCTCCACCACTCATCTCACAGAGATGCCACGAAAATCCTTACAAAACGATGGATATGTCATTGAACTGTTTTATAATATACCAAAAAAAAGGAATTTTTAGTATTAATATTAAAATTCAGCAGTAGATAGAAGGCATGTAAAGAATCAGTGCAAATACAATAGCTAAATACTTGAGATATATTTAGGTTACACCTTTATTTAATATATTTGATAAAACACACTGTAAATTGAGGTATCAAGTGGGGTCATACTGCTTCCAAGAATAGACACTTTATTTTTTTTGGTTCTATGGTGAAACCAATTACATAATTTACATGGTGTTGTCTAACATTTTAGTTAGGCTACTTCCAAATTTCCAAACAGTACATTTAGATAACAATGTTACATCCATTTCAACACTTTATCAATAACCTCACAGTACTTTTCTGCTAAATTTTTATATACAAAATTCCTTTGACAATATTCAGAATGATGAGAACATGGTTTGCTTCTTCTTATGCATGAGCTTGATGGTCCAAATCAAAGAACAACCAGTGCATTTTCCAACATATTAACCATTAGCTATTAACTAAAAACAGTATGAAAAATGTCCTTATTTCAGCTTGAGATCTAGTTCACCCTTAGAGAACTGTGATGTATGACAACTCAGGTGCCCCTTTATGACATTTCCCCCTTCTAAACTTTTCTAAGTTTATCTGTTATTATCACAAAAATTATTGAAATATTTTAAATTGTGCATTAATTTTACCATTTTAAATAAGTGATTATTAAAGAGCTGCTTAAAATATACTGCAATAGCCAGGGATAAAGATTAGCCACCAATCTATGGTTACTTTTCTGGAATGAAGAATTATCAATCTAAACTATGTGATCCAAAATATATTTCCTTTATCTGCTGCCTCCTATATAGTTTCCCAGATCTTAGACAACCCAGAATAAGATTAATTTCTATTGCCTTATTATCTATGTTATCTCTATTTTCTGTTAATGCCTAAGATATTCATATAATTTCATACCTATCCCTTTCATCTCATTAGAGAATTAATACCTCATAGTAAAAAGTAGTGTGTATTTTTTTACTCCCTGTTCCTAATAATAGCAATTTAAATTAGAAAAATAATGGTCTCCTTTAACTATTTTCTAAGTCAACCATTTTTCCCTTGTTAGATAAATTCTTTAAGATTATTAATTTGTGCAGACAACAATAATGAAAAGCTGCACCATTTTAATTATAATTATTCTCCCAAGGCAACTAGGCAGTTAATTGTTTGAATTACTAACTTAAAAAGATATGTTAAGTAGTAGGAATGCCAGCATTGCCAATGACTTCATTGGGAGCAGTTCTGAGTTTATAATTGGCTCTTTAATTGCAGAATTCACTCTCAAGGCTTGTGAGCTTTTTAAAGTCCACTTAAGTCTTTAGCAGTATTTACTGTGTCTTATGTATTGTACAGGCTTTGACATGGCCTTCCAAATTTCCCCTACATTAAGTGTATTTGGCAGGGTTTGGAAAATGTTTTAATGCTGCTTTTGGTGGAATAGATGTTCTCATTCTCATTTCTGAAAGCCAGGGAGCTTTCATAAGCACTGCAAAGTTTTGGGAGATTACTGCAGCTGTACCCCTGCATTTATGTGTTGGGTTCACTTCTCCACAGGACAAGTGCCTTAGAAACCAAAGGTGCTTTTGGATAGAGGTCAACTCTTAGGTGTTTCTTATTTGATTTCCTTGTAGAAGGTGGTTGGAGATACTTTGCAATCAACTTTTTCTTTAGAAAGGTCTGATCATCAAAGGTAGCTGGAAATTTAGAAAAAATAATTTAAAAATTCAAAGGCACAAATTCTACATCTAATTACAGTTGAACTGTAGTAGCACCACAATTTGACTGAAGTAAATCAGGATAAATACAATATAAATTATCAGTTGCATCATTACTTGAGCATCTGACTTAAAGTCTGAATTTAAAAAAAGTATTATTGAAGAAAAATATCAGATATTATCTTTCAACTGCTAGCAAACTCTCCAGCCATTATGTTAGTCTAAAATGAACACAATCTGCTAAAAATTCCTAAAACATTTTTTTGCAAACCTACTTTTGTAATTGGAATAAATTAGAGAATAAATTGATATTTTAAGAGCTACAAATAGTTGTAGATATCACAGAGATGCCAAGGAAACAAATCTTAGAATCCTCAAAGACTGTGCAATTGTTGATCTAAAAATGCAAAGTGCTTGGCAACTTAAAGGATGAAGCTGTGTTTACTAATTTTCTAGCTGGGAGGTTAAATAGGAAGGAATCTACTCAGAAACATATGTGAGCAGTCTGGTGTACCCACTTTTGTAAGTCCCCAAACAGCTGGTGTGGAGAAAACCTACTGTTGTGTGTTGCTGAGCTGTTCATGGGAATGAGGAGAAACAAAGTCAGTAATAGTTTTTGTAGATGTCTCTTGTAACAAAGCACTTCAGGAAAAATCTTTGTGTGGTCTGGCCTTTTACTAGGAACAAGAATGATTAGAGTTTTTAACAGATGCCACAGTAGCTATCCTTACAGGCTGATGGAAATTAATTTCTGAAGTCCATGTTAATAAGTGAATAGGCTTCAGAGGAGCTGAAAATGCTTTCATGAGCACTAATGAAAGATATAAGCTTGGCTTAACTGGCAGAGAAAAAAAGAAATGCGAAAAGAAAATTTCAATGAATATGTAGGGAGAATATAAATAATTTACAAGCTTGAAGTCTGAATTTAGGAACTGGGATGTGATGTAGATATCTCAGTTGTACATTTAGAGACAAGCACATGTATAAGTACCAGAAAGCACTATGGGATGGTGACAGTTGTTTGAAGTGATCAGGGTCAAGCTGGTATCAAGGGACATAGTACAGACATAGATGAGGCAGGAATAAGCAGCAGTGACCCAGTACTTTTCTATGTAGCAGTATGTGGGATCAGTTTAAAAAAAAAAAAGTAGAAGAAAAAGTAGAAGACACACCAATCTAATTCTTAAGAAGACCTCAGTGCTGGGAAGTCCAGACTCCAAATCTTTTATGCCATCTATGCTCTGTTACATGGTCCTAATGAAGACCAATACAGTCATGTCATATGCAGTGAAATCAATTTCACATCTAAACCATGGGAAAGTACTGATGGGGGTTTTTTTGGGTGGGTTTTATTTTCTTGTTTTGTTTAAATTAAAAAAAAAAGGCAAACAAACAAAAAAGCCAACTCAAACAAGTAACAAAAACCCCTATCAGCTGCAAAGCAGCAATTTCACTTCTGTGACCTCCATTCCAGTCCCTCTTGCTAAGAAGTTGCCTAGTTCAAAAGTTCAACTCCTGTAATTTATTTCCCACCTAAACTCTAAGTGCATTCTATAGCGTGCAGTGATGAAAACAATTTTTTATGTAACACTCCATTAGATTCAGCAGTCTTCATGCTTGACAAATGGTATGGTCTTCCTGATTTCATTTCTGTCTTTCTAGCTACTGGTCTCTGCCTTCCTCTCCTACATTTACTGTCCCTGTGTGCTTTGATTATGACAGTTCCTACATTTCTGCTCATTTTGGGCCATACAAAAGCTTTAGCTATTGACAGCTTGACCAAAATCACTGCCATCGCCTTGTATTATGTGTATTTGTCAAGAGTCTGCTGATTTACACCTTTCCTATCTTCTGACATTTGCAGAACACAGAATTAAACAAGAAATGTCAGAGACAGTAAGTTTAGAGAGTGTTTATCCCACTCAAGACATACTTCATAGCTAGAGAATCATGTCTATTCATATTCACTTGCTTGAATACAAATAACAAGGCTTCTAAAATGTCAGGACAGGGCTGGCTATTTTATTACTCACAGCACGTAAGAGCTTATTTCTTAGAGTATAGCAGTATTTCCTTACCTGAGTTTAATACTGGTGGCAAAGGCAGAAACAAAGCATTTAATACACAACTTTGAGAATGGCATTTGAATGTAGTGCATCTGAATTTGGTAGATTAATATAGATTGGTAGGAAAATACAGTTGCACAACTGCAGATGTACAGCTTCTGCAGGCAATTCCCTTGCTGTGATTTGTTCTTGTTGCTTCTTATCCTTTCACTATGCCTCCCTCTGCTGACTGACCCAGTGTTAGGTATTTGCAGACAATAATAAAACGTTCCCTTTACCATCTGTTTTTTTCAGACAGAACAAATTGGCTCTCTCAGTCACTCTTTGTACATCATGTATTCCAGCCCTCCAGCCAACTGGACCAGCACCAGTTTGTCAATGCATCTCTTATGCTGAACAGTGCTCCAGATGCATCTTTACAAGTATCAGAGAATAATAAATATTTCCTGCAACAAACTGGCTTTACTTTTGCTAATGCAGACCACCTTGGAGTTAAATTTCATCACTAGAATCCAGTATGACTTAAATTCAATGTGTTGTGCACCAGAATTGCCAGGACCTTCTAGCAGAGCTGCTTTCACACCAATTGTCCCCTAGTCTGTATTGTGGATAGAGTTAACTCCATCTCATATACAGAACTTCACATTTTCTTTTGTCAAACTTCATGAAGTTTCTGTCAGCTCATTCCTAAAGCTTGTCAAGATTTCTCTGAAGACAAGCCCTCAACTCCAGTGTATAGACAATTCCCCCACCCCTTTGATGTTCTCTATGGGCTTGATGAAAATGATTTCTGCATCATAACAGTCCTTCATAGACATTTCCTTCCCTCTTTTGAATAGAAANACCTCTCTGGGCAACCTGTTCCAGTGCTTCACCACCCTCACTCTAACGAACTTTCTTCTTATTTCGAGTCTAAATCTACCCCCTTCCAATTTACATCCATTGTTTCTGGTCTTCCCATCCGATATCATATTAAAAAGTCCTACCCCAGCCTTTATGTAGGATCCCCTCAGGTTACTATGAGGTCCCCCTGAGCCTTCTCTTCTTCAGGCTGAACAACCCCAACTCCTTCAGCCTGTCCTCATAAGGCAGTTGCTCTAGCCCTTTGACCATCTTCGTGGCCCTCCTCTGGACCAGCTCCAATAGCTCAATGTCCTTCCTGTGTTGAGGGGTCCAAAACTGGATGGNATGTAACCTGGTGCATGTAAAAGTACCAATATTTTCCTGAGGAGAACAGAGAAAACTTCTGTACATCTTGGTTGCCCAAGTTTCTTCCCACAAGCAGTTGGCAGAGGTGGAATGACAACATGATGGGGACACACACATTACTACTGGCACAGTTTCATAACTGTGGCAGCACACTATTTTGTAAGCTGATGCATGCAGTCTTAATCAGTCCTTTAGAACAGAAATCTGACCTTATTTCTTACTTTCCTTAAGACAGGAATAATTTTCCTCTGAATTTACAGTTGTTGATCTGATTACAACAGTGTGGTAAACAATGTCAGTAAATCCATGTCTGCCTTTGACATGATATCTGTTTGATTTGATTTATTAATATTAGACTCTTTAGAGATTACCTCCACAAGAATTACCTCCTAAAATACCACTAATTCCAAAGCTGGGAGGGAAGTTTTTGCTCTCTCCTCACAGATGTCTGTAGCATCTTTCTCTGCATGCTAGAACGTATGGTGGGGTAGAAACAAAAACAAACTGGTTCTAAGGCAGTTGGAGAAAGGTTCCATGTCTTTCACTGAACAGGATGAAGAAGTAGGAGACACTATCTTGGAAAGCCAGTTCTGAACAATATTACAGTTACATGTTACACTACAAGAATAATGAATCCCAGAACATCATGCTCCCTGGATGATGAATATATCAGTGTTATGAAGAAGTCAAACAAGAAGCAACTCAGAAATTGGAAAATAGCCACTTAGCAAGTGAAATATCAGAAATATGTCTTACTGAGCTAGAAAGTGAATTAGTCATATTTAAGTGTTTAAAAAATATCTGATAATGGCGACAGGTCTTTCAGTTTTGCTGACAAAATGTAACAATGATCAACAGATAAGAGATGCCCTTTCTCTAGCAGTGAGAATATTTAGATCAGGTTATCAGGACAGTGGTGGCCTTGGCTTTTCCTGCAATTACTAAAGTCAGATTAGTTATATTTCTGAATGGAATAAAAACATACAGACAGATGGATTGCATCTTGAATGTATGACTCAGAGGAGTCTTGTGCATTTGTTGAACATCATCACTTTTTGTTCCAATTTTACAGATTATGTGCAACAATTTAGCCTATGTGGACAGACATGGTGCTGTCTTTTCCAAGCTATTGTACTCCATGAAGTTTATATTAGGTTATGTTCAATGTGAGTTGCATCCTTAAAATACATAAATACCTGATACTTAGAAGAGTATCCTCAAGTGTATTCCTAAGAATGCAGGGTTAGTCTGGAGATAATATTAGAAAAATCAGAAATAGTCAGTTTTGGCTCAAACAGTGGCATTGACAGTGACAGGAAGACATTTCAGTCTAAGCTATTACCCTATCTTGGAAGAAGTAAAACAATGAGGAGATTAAAAGCAAAAGAAATTTCAATGTGAAATACATAGGTCTCTCTCTTTTTGGTCAGAAAAATATTCAAAACTAAGAAAAAAAATCCAGTCATATCTGAGATAAACTGGTAATGCTTTTTCCAAGATGTGAAATAATAAAAGCTAAATGCAGGCTGATAATTAATCAGTGAATATACTGGAAGGTTTTCGTCTTTTTTTTTTCATTCTATACATTTCTGTCAAGCATTACGCCTGAAGGTTTTCCTATGGCATAATCACATGCCAGTTTTGGACATGATGTAAGATGTCACCAAGACTCATTGTTCATCAGCATCTGTCATACAGGTTCCCTCTCTTCAGCCATACTGCAAGTATTTTTTCCAGCAAGTACTCTTTAATCTGTCCTGATCTGCAGTCACTTACTACCAACTGCTCTCAACAGCAGTGGAAACTATAGTATAGAAGAGAACTAAGATTGTTTGTGTTGTCCAGCATGGAAGTTTGTCTGTAAAGTCTTCCAGCCAAAAGCAGAAATAAGCATCTAACTGCCAGTCTAGCCAGCTGAAAGTAGAAAACTGGCTTTCAATAGCATTGTATAATAGTATCATAGAATCACCTAAGTTTCATATCATCTAGTCCAATCATAAACCTAACTCTGATGAGAACCATCACTACCATATCTCTAAGCACTAAGTCCACCTGTCTCTGAAATACCTCAAGGAATGGTGCCTCAACCACTCTCCTGGGCAGCTTGTTCCAATTATTGAAAACCCTTTCAGTTCAAAAATTTTTCCCAATATCCAGTCTAAAACTCCCCAGTACACCTCAAGGTCATTTCCACTTGTCCTATAGTCACTAATTTGCATTAATCTAAAGACTGAAAGCTAGTAATTCACTATACTGGGAGGGGATGATGAATAATCTGACTGCAATTCTAAGAGGAATTTCTCTATTTGGGAAAAAAAAAATCATTCACACCAGAATTTGGCAGGACATTAGAGTTAATCACCACCATTCTTCATGTGATCTTTAATGATCACAAACAGCCAGGACCTCCAATTTACATCTCATTTACAAGATGGCATCTTTTAGCAGCATGAGAATTTACATCACACTCTTCAACTACTAAATGATTAAAGACTTCTTGCAGTACCTAGATTTCCTCAGTCTAACCTTACTTACATCTCTCAGTCTAACCTTACTTACATCTGCTGCAATTACAACAAGATGTACTTACAGAAAAACAAGGATGTGTTTACACTTCATGAGCTTTTTCCTTCAAGAGTCTAAAATTAAGCCTTATGAGGGAGAACAGCTCCACTTCTTTCGTTCTAGTAAAATATGACAAAACCCATCATGCTGGTTGCTCTCTATGAAGCCTTCTCCAAAGCAGCAGATGAGCAGAGCAGATGTACACAGCTTGTCTGATACCTTGCTGCTTCAATAATTTTCATTGCTGTAATTGTTGCTTAATGCTGGTGTAATTTGTTGCTCAAAGGAAACAATTTTTGTTTCCTTTGATGCCATTACAGTATTGCTTCTTTTCTGAAAGACACAGCACCCCTCCTTCCTACAGAGCAGCTTGAACATGAAGCTGACTTTACAACCCTGAGAGAAAGCAGAAGGTGAGGGACAACTGAGCATAGGGTTACTGTGAAAAGCCATGAAAGCACAGACAGCTGTGAGTCTTCACAGCTGGTGCTGTGAGTCAGCAGACATCAGCAACTGGTAACTGTTGGTGCAGCAGTTGTATATTTACATGGTGTGGGACTCCTTTGAGTTGACAGCTCAATTTCATTAGTGATAGCAAGTGGCTGAAATGCTGTTTGCATAAAATACACTTTGCACTAAAATTAATTTTCTATGAGAGAGACACATACTTTGGAAATATTGCCTGTAAGCCTGTTTGTCTTTGGAAAAAATATACAAGTATACAGTGTGTGTGTACTGTCTCCCTCACTTTAAAGTCTCTTCAGATGTTCAAAGGCTCTCTTGGCACCACTGAAGTCTTCTGTCTCAGTTTGTGGCATGAGAATTTAAAAAAATATTTTAGTCTGAGTAGTTGCATGATTTAAGGACCAAGTAGGATTTCTTTTCTAGTTTGGATAACACCTGAAGCATTCCCTGAAGTTTGTCTGTCACAGCACAGCGTCAGCATTCATTATAGACAAAAGCTAGTGTGACTAACCCCAAAAATTAATTAATTCTACAATATGCTCATGGAACTTCTTTTTGTGTGAATCTTTGCAAGTTATTGCATCCCCTAAATCTTCTGTCTTGGATGGAAGATTTACTTTTGAGCATCATATTGTCCTTCAAATGAAATAAATATATTTTACATATTTATCAAAATAAAAATATTAAAAATATACTAAATATACTAATATGCATATTTACTAAATATAATAAATCTGTATTTTATATCTTTTATAATACAGTACAATTGCATTTCCCTCTCTTGCTGCTGTTTTCCTAGTACCAGCATTGCTGAGGAGGTAAAAGTGAGAACAAGAGGGAACAGATTTAGTTAACAAGGGCATCATTTGCTGGAAAGCTTCTTCACTGCATGCTAGTGCAGCAGCTCTCCCTTGATACATGATTTGCACCAACTGAAACTGGCCTTTAGGGCAAAAAGGAAATCTGAGTTTATCAGACGAGAAAATTGGACACAGGAGAAAGGAAAAGCAAAAAGGCTGGTCCTGAAAACAAAGTGTTGTCTGAGACAACTGCTTCTGGGGACAGCCCTGAGCAGCAGGACATTCTTCCAGCTAATGAGCAGTTTTCATCTTTTTCTGAAGTTCAGAAAGTCATTAAAAGCTTTGGTGATAGAAAGATCCACTAGCAGCTATTAAACATGATGGACTGAATAAAGGCCCTGAAGTCTTACTCATTGCCTAAGATATGGGATAGGGACAAGACT
The DNA here is from genome assembly GCA_013400935.1 of Turnix velox. Lineage (NCBI taxonomy): Eukaryota > Metazoa > Chordata > Aves > Charadriiformes > Turnicidae > Turnix > Turnix velox. The sequence continues at coordinate 35,341 of VZTY01010397.1, read as the reverse complement.
GACCTCTGATCCTTCTAGTGCATGATTGGGTAAGAATTTGTATATTCTTAATGACAATCACCCCCAAAATTGAAGATAAATGCATTGACAGTTTATTCAATCTTTGCTAATAAAATTGGACTCTGCAAAGCTCTTATTTCACTAAGCTGCTTGAGTAATATAAAAACAACTCTCAAATGCAGTCAGAGCCTTTATGCACTACCAGAATGCAGAACAAATGAAAACTAGTAAAATAGGTAACACTGAAATAAACTATTGTTTCCATGTGAATGAACATATATGCAAGCCCAAATAGTGCAGTTTGGGTCATTTCAGATCTCTTATACAAAATATTTTCTCTGTTGTTAATCAGACACATGTTTGCTTTAGTGATTTCCTGTGCACCAAATTAACTAGATGAGACTGATAAACACAAATGTTATTTTAAAAGATTAATCTTTTCAACTTATAAAAGCCACTAACTTCAATATTAATAAGGGCTTGACAGTCTGTCACTTACAGTCTTGCCCTTTCCCCCATTCCCAAAAGAAGAGCCTTGCCTCATATTTAGATATGGGATTTATTTGGCTTGCTTAAAGTTCTAGGAGAATATTTCCATTATAAAAATAGTATTTTCCTATTAAAATAATGGTCATTCCTTGGTCCAGTGCCCAGAGTAAGATAGCTCCTGTAGGTCTATGATCTACTTAACAGGTGCTCTTTTGAACACAATGCCACCCTTCATCATACAGTAACCTTCAGTAAATGGGGATAATGTACAATGGACATTTTGCTCTTGAAACCTGCAGCTGTAACTGGAAATTCCAGTGCAATGTGGCAAAATTCTGTTAACTGCAGTGCAACAATGTGAATCACCAAATTTGAAATGAATGAGCCTTGTAATGCCTCAGGTATAACATTTTAGAGGCTGAAGAATTTGACATTACATGCATTTTGAGTATCTGTAATCCTATAGTTATCCTGACAGCAAAAAACCTGCTGCTCAGTAACAGTATCTACTCAGAGGAAATTATTGAAATTCACTGCACATATACAGCAAGAAAAAAATAAGCTTCACAACTGCAACTCTGTGTTACATACCTTTAGCATGTAATTGATGGAATCAGTTTTTAGGTGACCCATTTGTTCTGCATTTTCCTGCTAAGACTTTCAATAGATTTCATATTTAAAGATCTCAACTCTTCCAGGAATGATAACTCTGTGGAGTTGTGATTTCTTTCAGACACACAGATTTCTGGGAGGAACAAGTACACTGTAGACTCTTGGATCTGGCATAAATGAAAGCACCATAACACAATTAAATTTCCATGAAGAATTGAAGTTACTTTGTCTGAAGGGGAACTGGGAATTTCCATAAGTGCTGTAAGCAATACAAAACTCAGCTCTTGCCTATTTTGCCATGAAATAGCTTTAGCCCACAGTTTCTCTGGGTAATACCATGCCATTGGAGTGAAATTTATGTTTAAGGACAAACCAGAATTGTGACACCTCAAAAGATACCCAAAGCACAGTTAGAATTATTAATATTTCTACTTTCAGAGCAAGCATGGAGTAGCAGAAATGCTTTTATTGCTATATGCACATGGTGTTTGTATTTGGAATCTAAAATCCAAATCCCTGCAAGATTCAAGGAACTTTCTTTAGTTGTACTGAGCTACAGTGAGAGTAGAGAATAAGTTACAGTCAGAGGAGGATTAAGCCCACCTAGTCTCTCTACTAATTGCATGGAGAGAGTGGAGAAACAATTTGTCATCAGGCATCACAGTTTTTGTAGCAAGTGGTGTTTTCATCTTCAGAAAAATCTCTTAGCTCTTAAAATTGAAGTTTAGGCAGATCAGAACTGAGATCAGAAAGACACTCTGCAATGATCTAATGAATTGGTGAAAAGCTTTCCTTAAATTATGAAGATGTAGGAGAAAAGAAAGAGCAGCTGCCCTCCAGGTTGTATAATATGGCTGTTTTCCATTCTTAAATTATTTCAATTTTTCCATGGATAGAATTATCTCTTTATGAAGTTGGCTTGAAAGAGCTAAAACACAGCATATGGCAAGCAAAAGCTACCTTAGATTTTCTTACATTACTGCTCTCAACAGTATGCTAAAAACACACTTCTTTGTCTAACAGTGAATTAATAGAGACAACTCAAAGTATCTTTTCTTATTTCCCAAAATGAAATTATCCTTGTGTATTCTGATTCTGGACTCAGTCAACTATGACAAAATTGAAAACGATGGCACTCTGGACCCAGGGGTGTCTTTACCTGTGTAATAAGCATCTACTCCCTATTTCATTGCTCTTTGTCACTAATGGTTGGAAGACACTGTGTATGTAAAAATTCATGAAAATCAAACTGAACAGCAAATGGAGACTGGACAGGAATAAATCCAGGTGGGCTTTGAATGTCCCCAGAGAAGGGGAGTTTGGTCCTTAGGTTCCTTCTTTCCTCAAAATCCTGCTTTGCATAAAGAGAGCATCACAGATAAATTTCTACCCATCTCAGTGCATGCAGGTGGGAGAGATTGATGACTTTTACACTTCTTAACATCTCTGATGCAGTTGTCATAGTCTTTATTGAGGATAATTGATGAGTTCCCTGGAAATGCTCTCTCTCTGACCTTGACATACAGACCAAGCTCACAGACACTCATCTTTGATGCTGCATCTGCTTATTGGCAAAGTTTTACAAACACCTTTGTTTATAGATGTTACTCTTATAGATAGAGATTTACTAGAAAACCAGTCCCCACACATACTTGCTGTAATGTATTGGTGATGATTCCCTCTTCTTCTGCAGCACCTCTCCTCCAAGGGAGGAGAATCAATCAAAACACAGTCATAGCAAAGGACAGTCGCTATTGAAATCATAGAGCTTGTACAGGTCAAAGATCAGGCTCTAAGAACATCATAGATTATTCTTGCTGAAATAATGTCATGGCTTGAGCTACAGCGTGGCTTTATGATGAAAATTATTTTATTTCACTGTCACCTATTAAATCTTTATCAAGGTGAGAGGCAAGCTGTTAACAGCCTGCTACAATTTATCTTAAGACCCAGACACCAATTTAAGGATTAATAAAATTTAACATTGCTCATTTGAAAATGTATAAATATTTACAGATATTTCAATATCAACTTCTACAAATAATTTGAAAAAAAAAATCCTTTTATTCCACTAGGACAGGATCATATTTTGGGAGTGTTATACAACTAATGACTTACCTAGCAAGATAGCTAGATGGTGCTAAAGCATACTTGTTGCAATATAGCTTTACTGACAGGTACATGTTTTGAAATAGAGTATTTTATTTCCAGGACTGCCTGTAACTACAATATTTTTATATACTCTCATCCAGCAAATTCCTGAAAAAATGCCTAATGATTCTGGAAGATTCTTCTATTCCTATTCTAAAATTGAACCATTTGAGAGGACTATGATCAATCACATTTTGTGAATCACAGATAGGTATGTTAGCTACGGGACTATCTGTCCATTCTAAAGATTGTCTGCCCCTGAAATAGATCTGCTTCTGAAGTGAAAACCATAAGCTTACTTATGAACCAGCCTAAACAGAAATTTAGATCTGAAGAAAATGGAAATACAAGAATTTAACAATATATGGTAAAAAAAAAAGCATCTGAAATATATAGTACACAAATTATGATTATTTCATACATAAGTGAATACTTTAAAATAAAAATGAATAATTAAAAAATGTAACATCTTACCTTTTTATTTTTAATCCTGCGCTTACTTAAGGTAGAAGTGGCAAATGAGTTTGTAAAGAAACTCAGATTAAACCACAGATAATCTCATTTTTTCAATCCTGAACTTTCCTTTTGGAAATCTTACCTGCTAAGTAAATGTGCTGTCCCCATTAGAGGCTTTCTCAGGGGAGGATGCTTATAAATAAAATAAGTAATTTACCTGAAAATGTGAAATAATTTAAGTAATAATATAATTTTATTACATTGCATTCATATGTCAGGAATATTTTTTGCTCCTCCTGGTCACTGAATTAAATCAGTCTCATTACTTACATCATCTACTGCAAATCTGCTCTATATTAATGAATTAGGCTCATTTTTTCCCCTTATATTTTCTAATGTCTTTTGTGTAAATAACTACATGGAAATTTGCTGGTTTAGAAAACTTGGTTCACTTGGAGAGCAACCTGAGGTAGAGAAAATCAAAGGCTTATCTGAGGTGTGCAGTAAGGGAGAAAAAGCTCAGGTGAGCTGCTTTGAGCTGTGACCTGTGATTCCCACACGCAGCTGTTGAATACTGGAAAGATTGTACCTGGAAATTCATGGATATGTATGTCTACAGCCCAGCCTCTTTTAAGTGAGGGCTTGAGGTGTGAGATGTGGGAGTAATTTGTAGGTCCTAAGTAACCCAGCAAACTTGAGAGTGCAGATTCTACACGGTGGTCCATGACTGTAAATCATTCCCCACCTATGGCAGGGGGGTTGGAACTCAATGATCTTTAAGGTCCCTTCCAACTATTCTATGATTCTCTAAGAACTGCAGACAGCCTGAGAACTATTTTGAACAAGAAATTTTTACCTGATTCTAGCCATATTTTCAATAAAAGGCAATCTTTTATTTTCCAGACCACTGAGGAAACATCCCAAAGCCTGCCATACTAACTTGCTTGAAATATGTTTTCAGAAGGAATATGCTTATACTGAGTTCATCTCTGCACCAATCTGCCAAGGTGGGATTGAATTAGATGGCTCCTAGATGACCAGCTGTTCTTATTCATATATGCAGTCTGATCAGTATCTAGAGGCAGAAATCCTTTCCAGAGTTTTTCTCTGCCCCTGTATTTTGTGTTTTCATAATTTTACTTTTACTTGCCTGAAGTGCAGAAAGCAACACTCTTGAATCTGATCTTCTGTTTTCATTTGTGGTTGTAAGGATCTGCAAGGCTTCTTGTACATCTCACTCAGTACAGGCACTATGCTGAGCCGTGACCTTAATCATTTGGTCAATGTCAACACAGAATCAGAGAACAAAAGCACAGAGCACAACAAACTTCTGAAGAAGGATTTGCTATTGCTCTCAATAAGATGCAAAATTCCCTTGCTATTTATCTTGCTATTCACACAAACTGTTACTTTGAAGATGAAAGAGCTTCCAAACAACAGATCAGGGGACACAGTAATTTCTAAACTACCTAGTATTTTTGCTTTGGTAGTGGATGATACATATACATCAGGGGAAGATGCTAATGTTGTATGAAATAATGAAAACTGTCTCATTAGGAAGAGAATAAGATATTATTTCAGATTTTCATAGAATCATAGAATGGTTTGGATGGAAGGGACCATTGAAGTCCATCTATTCCAACCACCTGCAATGAGCTGGGACATTTTCAATGAGATTAGGCTCAGAATTGAATGTTTTCAGGAATGGGGCATCTATCACCTCTCTAGACAACCTGAGCCAGAATTTTACCATTCTCATCATAAAACATTTCTTGCTTAGATCTTGTCTTTAAAGCCATTACTTCTTACCACTGCAGGCAGTGTCAAAATGTCTATTCCCAGTTTTTTTAAAAGTCCCCATAAGGTAAAGAGAGAACACAATAAGGTTTACCCTGAGTCTTTTCTTCTCCAGGCTGACCAAAATCAGCTCTCTCAGCCTGTCCCTAAAGGAAAGGTGCTTCTGCCCTTTTATAATTTTCATGGCCTCCTCTGGACTTGTTCCAGAGGTCTTTCCATGTGCTGAGGACCCCGGAGCTGGATACAATACTCCAATTAGCATCTCACTAGAACAATCCTGGTGAGTTTTTTCTGTTATTTTGTTGCATTTTTTTTTCTGTTGTTTGTAAGTTCCCGTTTCACTTCCTGCAAAAATGTCTAAATCTTAATAGTATTCTGTAAAACTCTTCAGGTCTCTGGACACTTTCCTACAACCAGGTACAAACAGCTGCTTCTGAGGTTCATCCATACTCCTTGCCAGACATGTATGAACCAGATCCAAGACAAAGACCTTTCAAACATGCTTAATGACCTTAATCTCTCAACAGGGCTAATTAGCCTCTGTACAGCCTGGCTGCTGGACCAGAATGGCTTCGTTCCCAGTCAGGTTGGATGATGGACAAACCAGCGTGTCTTAATTTGACCAAAACAACAGGTAATGTTTCCTATTCTTAATTCTGTAGAGCAGACATTTCCTTTCATGAGTGTCAAGAAATGCCACAATCAGTGAAGAAAGCAAGGGCACAAAACAAAACCCTGGGAAGTTTTCAACAAGTGCATCTACTCAATCACCTGAGATTTGAACAGAAGGGACTGGAAATACAGATGGCAATTTCTCCTTTCAGTTCCTGCAGAGATTTGGGCTCCAGGCTGTAGATTTTAGAAGGCAATTTCCACAGGTGATGAAATGCTCTTCTTGTCAAAACAAGACTTTTTTTTCACAGATGATTAGCCGACAATTTGGCTAGCAGATGCTGAGTGATAGGATCTCACAAATCAGCAAATCCTGCTTTCCCCCCAATCCACACCTGTTCTACTGTCACCATGATGAGTGCTGAACCTGAGTGTGATTAAATTTAAATACCTCCCTCAGGTGCTCATGAAAATAAAAAAAAAAAAAAGGCAATACAATTTTGGAGAAGTAATACTCTAGCTCAGAAAGGAGCAAATTGAGCTGTAGGAAATCAACATCTTGACTTTTTAAAAGTTCATTTGCTCCTACTGTTTATACCCTACCCGGAGTCACATCACCCTGGGTTTCTGACATCTCAGTTGGGGATTTTTTTAAAACATTATGGTATTGAATGGAATATAAGCAGCAGCTTTTGTGTTTTTGTGTTAGCAGGTTTCTAGCAAGAAAGGAAAGACACAAGCCCTTTAACTCTGTAGAAAATTAACATTGATTTCTGCTTTCCAAATGTTTACATAAGTATCAGATGGCTCTCCTATTAAAGGCTTATTTTGTAAAGATTCAAATTAATTTTTTTCCCCACATTGTATTTCAAATTCTGAATTGCAGTTACCCTAAAAAAAATTATTATTCAATAGTTATTGCTTTTAGCATTTTCAGAAAAGCTTGTGGGCTTGGAAGCCATATCTTAGCTCCTAAATTTTAGCTGCATGCTTAACAAAAGCATCTCAATTCCTTTAGAAGTTGCCTACATGGTATCAGTACTTACGTAAGGAACTTCAAGCTACTCTGTATTTATTATAAACAATGAATATGTGGTTTTCATGTTTCACTCTGGATTCATTTTATTTACCTGAAAAGTTTATGTTTATTAATGGAAAGAATTGGTAAAACTTATAGAAGTTAAAGAGCTTCAAAAAACTCACTGTTTTTCTCCTCCTAAGCAAATTCAACATCACAAATAGTACAAAGCAGATGCAATGTTCATATGGTTCTCTGATAACATAGTCACTGAAGGAGAAAATATACTCATCCTAGTAGTTTAAAAATATCTAACTAGAGAAAGAAGAGTCATATTTATTTCTCATAACTGCCATCTCTATGAAATTCATATTAGAGAAATAATAAATAATGTTTTAAAAATTGCTGTCACAGTGAGCTCACTCTGTTGTGTGATTCATATCATGTTTTCAGATGATGTTGTACTGCTTTAGCATAGGCATTCCATGAAAACATGCTTGAAGTGGAATAATTTGCTCAGCTTTTAGATTAGCTCACTGCTAGACTCATAATTATGTACACTTCAAATTTATTCCTCCTGCTTTATCAGCAATCACATGTTTATATGACAAACATTAGTGAAAACCTTGCTAGTAAAATCCCAGGCTGGACACTCAGTGTCTATCCTTACTTTCTGCTAACTGCTTTTTTGGTTCCAAGGATTACAATATATATCCTGTGGTTTTGAAACCATGCCCAAGCCAAAGCTTACACAGTTCCCATCATCTCCTAACTTTACACTCTTCCTTATTAGTTCCTCATTTAGACTTCAAGAGTTGGTTGGTTTTTTTCTCCTATATTTTGAAATTGCAATTGTATTTTGTATTTTCATAGTTACTGTATTTTTATGCCTAGGTCTTACTAATTTTCTTAAATATTCCTGGCCAGAGGCAGAGGTTTGAACTCTGTGAGGCATCTGGCTGCATTTTCTCAATTGGAAATTTCTGCAAACTGCACAATGCCTCTTTGTGACTCCAAGCACAAGAAAAGGTCAAGGTAAACAATAATGAATGATCAGTTCTCTTTTTATAAGATGTATTCAGCTGGAGAGTAGCAGAGAAGTAAAAAAAAAAGGTTGCAAAAGAATGATTACAATTGTTATAGTATCATATATATAAATTTCTATCTAAATATTTGTAAGATACCCAGTAAATAAATTTTGTGATGACAACAGAGCTGCTTGCAAATTTTCCATCAGTTAGAAATGAAACTTTTCTACAATAATAATTTTCAGTGGAAAAATACCTTATCATTTGCTGCTGGGAAAAATGGTAACATTATGTTTATCAAACTGACTTAGATATTTTTGAATCAGTAAAAAATAGATTAACTGGTTACATAACTATCAATATCATGGTCTACTCATTTGAAGTTCAAGATGAGAAAATTAGTAAAGATGTTTGTTTGTTTGTTTTTTTAAATCTAATGCCTTAAATATCAGAAGAGTGGAGATGGAAGAATATGTAATATCTTTGAATGAATTGCTGGGCTGAGCTGTCTGATAAATGGTCGACAACTGAATCAGCAAGGCTCTGTAATTTCCTGATGCCTCTTTTTCCACTTTTTCCATTTACTCTGGAAATCTGAGAAAAAGCCTCGTCACTGTGTCCTTTGACCTGGAAATTTTTTAGTTAGGCTTTTCTACAATCTGTGACGTGTGTGTGACACATACTTTTTCACTGAGGCATAAAAGAAATTAAGAAAAATCTTTATGTAATAATTAAGAGAGCTTCACAAATCCACTGTGGGCAGACTCAGGCTGTTTCTGCCACTGTCCCAAGCCAGCTAGAGGGCAGCTAGATCTAAAAAACAGAATGTAATGCTGTGCTTGAACTAATAGATTTTTTGTCTCTGCAAGATGAATTAGCCCAAACACAGTTCTCCACAAAGAGATCTGTAAAGAATTTAAGTCGCTAACGTGAATCCATCTGTCAGGAAACACTGTCCCTTGGGTAAGTATGGGTTAAAACACAACTATTTACGAATTCCCTTGTATTAAATCATTGGTCCACAGTGAAACAAGCCTGAAAAAGACATTTTTTGCCATGGTGCCCGTGATATTCATACCCAGCAGGAACTGAATGTATAAATCTCTGGGAAATCTTTCTGATAATTTTTTCCCTCTTGCAGGGAACATTGACAGTGCTTTTACCATCACTAAGCCTGCCTACAAAGCACATTGAACTAGGAAACATGTACAGGAACATGATATACACTGTGCCTGCCCTTTGAGATCCCACCAGCTAAAAAGTATTTCAACTGTCAGTGCCTGGCAGATATATAAAGCCACCTTCATCCCTGTTATAATGTTTTTTTTAAAGATCCTTTATATTTATAAGCTCCTGGTTCAAGGTTATTGTTAATTGCCATGCAAGAACACAGTAGCTTTTGGTTACCTTGAAACACAGGCAGAGTTCACATCTGCCTCTTGTTAACTCTGTGGGCAAAGTTGCTGTGCACATAGTGAATCAGAAGCTTGTGGGAGTGTGGAAAGGAAACAGTCCTATCTGTCCTACACTCAGTGCTATCCATGTTTTTCCTCATGGGCATACAACTCCAACACCCCAAGCAGAATAGATACTTACTTAGAATCATAGAATAGTTTGGGTTGGAAGAGACCTTAATGATCATCTAGTTCCAAACCCCCTGCCATAGACAGGGACACCTCCCACTAGATCANTCCTCCTCAGGTATTGGTAAGTTACTATGAGGTCCCCCCTGAGCCTTCTCTTCTCCAGACTGAACAACCCCAACTCCTCATCCTGTCTTCATAGGGCAGTTGCTCCAGCCCTTTACTTTTACTCTTCCCTTTTAAGCTTAGTCCTCTCCCTCTGCTACTGTATAACTGAACAGATTTCCCCTCCAGAGCAGAAGGTGATAAGCAGTCTTTTATCATCTCTCTTAGTAGAGATGGTGATGGAGGCATGTGATGTGCAGAGGCTACAGCTGCAAGATATACTTCTAGCAAAAATGAGACATCACTTGGAGTACTTTGTTGAGCTCTGGAGCCATCAGCCCAGGAAGGATATTGACCTGTTGTAGACCATCTAGAGGAGAGTCATGAGGATGATAGGAGGGGCTGGAGCACCTCTCCTATGAAGACAAGCTAAGAGAGCTTGAACTTTTTGGCCTGGAGAAAAGGAGGATTTGGGGAGTCCCTGTGCCAGCCTACCAGTACCTGAAGGGGACCCACAGGAAAGCTAGAAAGGGGCTGTTTGCATGGGAATGTAGTGACAGTACAAGGGACAATGGTTTTAAAGTTGAGCAGCACAGGTTTAGACTAGAAGTTCTTTACAATGAGGATTGAACAGATTGTCCAGAGAGGTGGTGGAAGCACCTGAAGGCATTCAAGGCCAAGCCTGATGAGGCTGTGAGCAATGTGATCTGGTACAAAATGCCTCTGGTTCCCTTCCAACTCAACACATTCTATGATTCTTCATGGTAGAGAAAGGCGTCTTCCTTTACCCTGTAACAAACCCGGTAATCTTTGAACAATAGAAGGCTAAAGCGTTGTTGACAGCTCAGCAACCTGCTCTTTTCTTGGCATTTTGTTTGGGCAAACCAGTTATTTACAGTGTTTATACAGACAGAAAGATATTTTTTTTCCCCCTGATAATAAATACACAAAATAACACCCTCTCATCAATCTGGCTAAGTCTGCCCATCCTGCTTTCAGCTGCACAATGACCTTTTCACGGTGACTGAGTAATGTGTTCCTTACATGGTTTGTAACAGATATAGATTACTTACCTTCTCTTTCTGCTTGATGACATACTGATTAATAGCACTGTGAGAACTAGCTCCTTGTGATCAATTAATCATCTGTCATAATTGTTTAGTAGCTAAATAATTATTAATTTTGGATACTTGTGATAGTGAAGGTTGACAGCGTTAGAAAGGAGAACATGTTCTCTTTGCTTCGCTGGGGACTTGAGTATAAAAACCTCATAGAAATAGATATGTGTCAGGGCATTTTATCCTTCTGTAATTTGGATTCTAATAACTCCTTTCAGGGAATACAGCAAAGTATTCATTAGATGTCAGCAGCAAGGGAAATTGATAATGGGAAAGCAATGCCTTTCCTGGGAACACTGATGGTTTGAAGGCTGAACCAGCAAACCCCAGCACTGTTGCCCTACTTCAACAGTAGGATTCACAGGTAAAATTATTTATCTTCACTCAACACTCAATGACATATGTGCAAAGAATTAGTATGATGTATTATTTCCCTCTCGTTATCAGTGAACTTTGATCAGGATTTGGAAAACATTTGACTCCTCAGAGATAACAAAGGTGAATTAGATCTTGACACAGCCCCACACTCCCAACACAAAGCTCTTGCCTGTAGTGAGTCTCACCCAGAAATATGGGAGGATGCAATGACTGCCTTTTTCCTTCTAGATCTATAATTTGTCTTGTTATGCTAAGAAGTTCATAGAAAAGACAAATTCTGGTTCAGCATCATTACATGCCTAAGTATTCAGAAGGCACTAGTCAAACACAGTATGAGTTAATAGAGAAGCATATAATAAAAAAATTACTCTACCACATTTTGCTAACTCATAGAATCAAAACACATGTGAAAGTGTGATAGGGTAAATATAATGATATCTCAAACAATGATGTCTGAAAACACTCCGAATTCTCAAGATTAATCTTCAGCTGACATAATTTTCTCAAGGTTAGGCAATTCTTTATATATTCCTGTACTTGCAGAATACAAGAGGAAAATGTACAGAGGAAAAATAGAAGACCCATGGTGGCTTTTTACATGAAATCATGATTGCACAGTTGCATGAGCAACAATACTGAAAAATAATCAAATTATGAAGCACTTTCAATGACCAGTCCATTTGGGTAGGTATCTAAATACGCAAGGCCCCAGAAGGTGCAGTGTTTTCCATTCTCTTGAATAAGAAACTTTGGTTCTGAAAGCTTTAGAAATGTAGTATTAATGAAAGGTACTACAAAGAAATGGAATCTTTTCTGAGAACTGAACACATTGCTATTATTCTGGTACAAACCTATAGCATGACTTCTATATTATTTACTTAGTAAATGATGTGAGTTGGAAAATAGATGCTTCATGAGAAATAATAATGCTGTTGTTAAAATAACCTCTCAAATGGTGTTGTTTATTTTTTTATTTAGTGACTGTGCTTGAATTTAAAAGTGACACATAAGCCAAATATTTACATTATATTGTGTTACCTCTTGAATAAGTGACTGTTGTTAAAGACCATCTTGAGAATTATGTGCATGCAGATGCCAAAATTCACCAAAAGTGATTCAGCATGATTAATGTTATTTGACCAAAGAAGTTAATTATATGCTTTTATAAAAGGTTAACTCTCAAGAACTGTGTGTCTAATTATCTAATATTCTTACTTGGATGTGTATTTATCTCTGATAGCTGAAATTTCTATTACCACAGACTACAGAATGTGTTCCCCTGCCAGATTCATGTTTTGAATATCCAGATTCATTCAGGTTATGATTGTTCTCTCGATTTTATTGAAGTCTGTTCCTCTTTTTACTCTGAATTCTTCTCATCCTTTTCTCCCATTTACTTTCACCTACAAATTTACAGAAGGATTTTGGTACTTTATGCTGAAACCATATCAACAAATTAGTAAATTATACTGTATTTGCTAATACTAGATAAGTTGTCACAACAAAATTTTCCTACTGGTTTGCAGCAATCAAAGAAAGAAGGGAAAAATAGAGAAATAGGAAATAAAACTGTCCTGGTTTCTACAAAACCTAAAAATAAATGGATTATAAGTCATACTGCTGCTTTTTATCTTCAGAATTTAAATCATTATTAAAAGGTAAACCAAATCCAGCTTTAAATCCTGATGATTTTAAGTTTCTTAGACCTAGCAGGTCATTGTATCTCTTAGACTAGTAATAAGCATGCAAGCAAGATTTTAATTTTTCTATTTGTGATCTAACCCTCTGTAACTCAGAATAAATAATGATATCACCTCTTTAAATTGTTTTCCAATATATATGAATAAGTGATTAGTATAGTTGATGATGACTATAAATTGTATTGATTTTTTCATGGGAAAATGTTCTTGGGAAATATTGTCTTTTTTTCTGTGAAAATACGAATATCTTTTGGGACAAGTTTTATGAATCACTTTCTTACTAAATTGATTTTCAGTGACATAGGGCTGCGTGGGATTCTGAGGTTATGAAGTATAAGGAGCAGCATGGTACATCTGATCTAAAGCTCAGTAGTTTGATATGAAATGATTTTATTTTATTTGCCATAATAGCCCATCAAATCACATAAAAGTGATTTTACAATTCCTGCACTGCTTCAGGCAGCTGATTTTGATAAATAAGCTTACATAAACATTCCCCCAAACCAGTCTTCATAGACTGTTGGCATTCCATTTCGGAGTAGAATTATACTACATTCCTTGTACTGTAGATATTAGACCATTTAAAATACTCTTAGATACTTAATGCAGCAGATTATTTCATTATTTCTTTGTTTATTTTTTGACAGGCTATTTTCAGACTCACTTGTTCTGTGTAATTTACCCATCTCTATGAACACTGATACTTCAACATTACCTCTGTATCTCATGGCCACAATTACTATTCTTACTATGTATTTCATTAGCAGATCCTAAACTCTCCTTTTCACAAGAATTGTGGTAACATAAACTTATCAAATATTTCCCAGGGTCAGAAATAAAATACTATAAGTGAAGGGTAAAGCTTACAGAGAGGGGTAGTGTAATTCAGCAGAATAATACGTATACATGAAAGAAACAAAGTAGAACATGGACACACAAATCTTTCTTCAGAGAACTGTGACTATCACTACACCACGTTCCTCATACAAAGGTTCACAGTTATTCAGCAAAATGTATTATACAGATAAGCATATTAAGTTTTCAGTATGATCAGGGCAGAATTCCCAGTCTTAATTCTCTCAGGAAAAGTGGTTCCCATTGTTATTTACAGAGCTTGAGCTTACTGCAGATATTCTTGCCAATAAATGCATTTTTGCCAGCTAGCATAACGAACAAGGTTGGAAAGCACATTAAAAAAACAGCTCAAACTCCTATTTACCCAGCATTAAAATATGCCCAGGTGGTTTAAATCCCCTTTTGCATTGCTAAAACAGAGCAGCAAATGACTGAGAACAAAAGGGAAAGATGAAAAGCATTTCCACAACAGTGAAAGAGTACACTAGACTAAAGTACCACCCAATAAGAATAAATAAGCTGTATATTCTGTAATGCTCAGATCTGTAGCACAGTTAGGATTAATTCCACATTTTACTCTTTCTTGAGTTGTATTTCAGCTCTATGTGGAAGTGGATTGTAGAAGTAAGTAGTCCTAATTAAGAGCTTCCTGACTAAAGAAATAAAACACAAAACCAGTTTTAAGCATCTCTTTGGAACTTAGGTGAGTTCTAGTCACTTATATTTAAATCTGCATTATCAAACCCTTTGAATAGATATTGCCCAACCCTGGAGATATCCATGATTCACTGACTTGTAGTCACTTGCTCTTTAAGCTATGCAAAAATACTGTGCATTTTACAGGACTAAATTTGACACTCCTTTTGCATAATGTTTATGATTGATTATAGCCCCCAGATTATAAATAAAAGTAGAAAAAATAGTGTTATCAAAGCTCAGTGAGGGCACACAAATCTAAAATATGATTTCATAGCTGACACTAATGGGGTGGTTTTGTGTATTTTTTTTAAAAAAATTTTTGTTTGGGGTTCTTATTTGTTTTCTTTTTTGAAACTTTACTTTCATATCCCTTAATTCATTGCTAATACAAGTGTTCCAATTTTACTCAGACAATTTAAAATTAAAACAGGTTTTCCTGAATGATGACATAATGACTGTATGTTAAAATCTCCACTCTAATGATCTCATTTGTGCTAGTATTATTGTCTAACAACAATATTCAATAATTTGTGCCACTGATATAATGAGATACTTCTAACAATCTGGGCTTCCTGAAGGAAAAAAACTAAAAAACAAACATCTTTCAAACTTTGCTATAAAAAAATGCTGGATAATAAGTGGTGAGCTATACTATCACCTTTAATTAGTTCAGCTTGATTATTGCTTCCTCAAGTCAGTCAGCTAGAAGTTGATGTTAACATTTCAGAAATAATGAGTGAACTGATGACAAAACACAGAAGTAAAACTGGCTCCAGCTGAGTTGTGCACTAGAGGCTGACAAGCTGTCAGAATCTGTCAAGTTTAGACTTCTAAAAAATAAAGGGCATTTCTAGGTAGCTTTGTAAGGTGTTAGTTCATCTATAAAGGGATAAATGGTAGCACAACTGCTATGAAAATTCACTGTGAATCCATACATCAAATCAGGACATATAAAGCTTTACTGTATCTGACCTTGGAGATGCAGCTGATGGAATAATTCATTCTAGACAGGCTTTAGGTTAGAAGAGAGCCAGGTGGCTGAGATCTAATGTGTGTAAGTAAATATAAGTTATAGATGTAGACAGAGGATACATTGGTAGCTGGTGAGGTGTCAGTAGCAGAGCATGTGAAGATCACCATATTCTCATTCTTCACTGAAAGTCTGTGACTGCCACTTAGAAAAAAAAGGGTTAACCCAAAGGCCATGGACATCAGTGGAATTTTTCCATCACCTTTTCCATGATCTTAAGAAGCTGCCAAACTTGCAGCCTTATTTGTTAATAATTTGTTAATTTATTTTATCTAAAACCAGCTTTTAGTAGCATAAAAAAGTTCTAAGAAAGACAGTGATTTCTGCTTCACAAAATCTAATGTGATATCACAAGTCCAAAGAAGATGCAAACTTACATGATGTGATCACACTTGGATTGCAATGCTATAGAGAGTGGTTATTTAAAGATTTCTAGGATACTGGAAGTGAAATGTATTTTCCATCACCTGTCATTGCATATTTATTGGTTGTTGAGGATTCATTAATTCAGTTATTGTTGTCCCAAAAACTTAGATTTGTGAGATCACTCTTATGCCTTCTTCAGGCTGTGTCAGCTCTCTCAGGATGACTTTGCATGAGAGATTCTTCAGCCTCTGTGTTATCCTTCATCATTTGACATATACCTTCCATTACAGTCATGTTTGTTTTGTTCAGAGGATGTCAAAAAAGGACACAGCACTCCAGATGTGTCTCACTAGATCTGAGTAGGAGGAAAGGATTAGCTACATCATAGAATCATAGAATAGTTTGGGTTGGAAGGGACCTTAAAGATCATCGAGTTCCAACCCCCCTGCCATAGGCAGGGTCACCTCCTACTAGATCAGGCTGCTCAGTGCCATGACCAGCCTGGTCTTGAACACCTCCAGAGAGGGGGTGTCCACAACCTCTCTGGGCAACCTGTTCCAGTGTTTCACCACCCTCACTGTAAAGAATTTCTTTCTTATGTTGAGTCTAATTCTACCCCCTTCCAATTTACATCTGTTGTTTCTGGTCCTATCATAACCTAATGATAATGTCTGTATTAATTTTAGCAGATGCCAGGAGACCTTCAGTTGAACAAGACTCTGTTTAAATTCATAAAATTTTAAAAACTGAAGAATCTGACCACCTCCTTTACTGCAAAGGCACATTGTCATCTGTCAACTTGGTGTCCACAAGGACCTCCAAGTCGTTTTTGTCAAATGGATTTCCAGATGATCATCCTCAAGCTTGCCGAGGTAATCAGGGTTATTCCTCTCCAGGGGCAAGACATGGCATTTCCCTTTGTTGAATTTCATAGAATTGTCAGCCCATTTCTCCAGTCTTTGCTGGTCCCTCTGAAGGGCAGTACATCCCTTGGGTGTATACACTACTCTCCTCAGTTTTGCATCATCTGCACATTTGCAGAGTGTGCTTTCTGTCCCATTTTTTAGGTAAAAATTTGAGAATTAGACTGATAACAATGGCAAACCTTTCCAAGCATTATCAGCTAATGACTGATACTTTATTTTGTTTGGTTTGGTTTCTACCTGTTCACCACCTGCAAAGGAGAAAAAAAATGGTCATACTAACTAGTAAGGGAAGGTTGATAGTCAATGAAAAAAGCTTAGGAAAAGACAAATGTAACTTGAGATGAATCAAACAAGATGTTTGGCATAGCTATTTCCCTTGCAAGTAAATCCTGACCATTGCCTTGTAGAAAAAAAGTGCTAAAAGAGAAAAGTAGCACAGACCAGGGCTGGGAAACATCTCGACTGATACTAAAGAATTGTTTCTTTGGTTTAATTTAGCAAAAAAAAAAAGGCAAAGTGGAGATATCAATCCACTCCATAGAATGCTCAGTGAGATGAACCACAGGGAAGGGTATGAACTATGTGAAATAAAAAACTCATGTAAGAAGAAATCACTATAAAATTACACTAGATAAACAGTAGCAGAAATGTAGATAGTCAAGACTGAGATTTTAGAACAAAATTTTAATCATGGTATTAGAAGCAAGGTTTGAAATGCAAGTAAATTAGTTTATAAAAAGCATGGTGCAGTCTGAGAAGGTACAGAATAGGATTCTGACTCATTAATTTCTTGTCAGCCCTATCTTTCCAAATTATAACCACTTAAACTTTATGAGTAGATAAAATCAAGATCTCTCTATCCACATGATTCAATTTGAGATGTGTCCTACATATCAAGATTAGAAAAGAAACTTCTTCCTACAAGTGTTTCCAAAAATAATGGCCCCACCACTCCCTGTGGTCTGAAGTTATAAACTCGTCTAAAAGAAAATTAACATAATTAAAGCTCAAAACTCCAAATCTGTCTGCAATAGTAAAGGTAGTGGTAGTTTTGTTTGGGCTTTTTTCAGACTGAAAGAGATATATTCTAGGAAAGAGAGGAGCAAAGGGGACATGGTAAGACAATAGACAATGCTTGTAATGTTAGAGATATTTGTCATGATAATGGCTTCCAGACAATAAATCTAGAGTGTTACTCAACTATAGGACAGACTATATGTAATCAGCACATATAGATTTTGCATAATTGCTAAACTTGTTCTCCAATTAGATCAAAAGAAGAGTCAACAGCTTCCATCAGTTTTCTCCACCAGTTCTTGAATTCCATTCCCAAATATTCCACACAGCAGCAGCATTTGTTTGGTGTTGCACAAACTGTCCTGTACAAGAAGGATGTATTCCAATGTCAGTCACCTCAAGATAAGAATTTTTTTTGTCACGATGCTGTAATAGAAAATAGTTTGGATACAAAAGAGTTTAGATCCTAACCCTTCACTAGCAGCTGCAGTTGCTGCTTCTGGACAAATGAAGGTTACTCAGTTTTATTCACCATAATAGCAAGGAAACTAACAGTCCAACCTTTTATTTAGGGTAGCATCTGCTAAACCTCCAAAGCCCTTTTTTTGCTTTTTGATTGTTTAACAAAGCTCTGCAGCAAAAATCCTAGTCCAAGACCTTGACATGACCTATCATGAACAATGAGGTGCACATGATTTTTTGGACAACTGTCAGGGCTGAGCTGCATGGCTTTTAATTAGGTCAAGGCAGACTTATAATAGACATTAATGTCTTCTCTGTTTTGTTCTTAGTGCCATGATAGTGGGTCAGTTTGATAGCACAATTTCAGAGCATTATCATGTCAGTAGCCTTCATGTTGAATTAGCTAACTATATAACAACAGGATAAGAAAACTAATCCATGCTAGACATCTCTTACTATTAGCTTCTGCATCTTTTCAGCAAAAAATGACATCTGTGACCTTTCTCTTCCCTTTTCAGTACAGTCAGTCAGTATGAAAAGCTCTGCTCTCTTGTTAAAAATAGATCACCCCGCCTATTAAATGCTGTTCAGCAGAACTCAAGATGGCCTTGCAGCAAAAAAGAAGGTTACAGTAGTCATTTATCCACATTTCTGGCTTGGATTTTGTTTGTTTGGTTTTTAATTATAAATGAAATTGGCCTTTATACGTCTGTGTTCATGTTAGCTGTGTTAGCTTGACGCTGTGGATTCCTAATGACAAATATCAGATAAACACTGCCATAGCAGCACTGCTTGCTCCAAATCTGAACCACTCACTTGACTGCCTTTGTCCAATTAACAGCCAATACAGGATTTATGTCACCTTTTTGTTGGCTGAAAAACAGGGAATATCTGATCTAGTAAGCAGTTGCCTGGCAAAAGGTATCCTGAAGGTATGTTTTAAGTGGTAGACTGAGTTTAATCCAGAGGGGTTGCTTTAAGTGTTTACTAATGCCAGTTTACTCTGTTGTTCAGTGAGGCACTGAAGCACTCACCTGTCCTGAACTGACCTTTAAAGTTTCTCTCACCAACTTGACCTATGAATTAGGTGATCTCAAATCCCTTAAGGTTCTTCCTCAAAATTCATCTGTGGCATGGACAGAAAAATAGCTAGCAGGTTCCTCAAGTATTTTCTCTGTCCAGAGAAACAAAATACAATGTACCCTGAATATGCAACTATCAAAGCCTGGAAATTCCAGCTGACTGGAAAATTAACCAGTTCAAGGAAGAGTCAAATTTCTTTCCTTTGCAAGGTGAGTGAGTTTTTTCAAAACATATTCAGCTTTCTCACTTGCCTCTAAGTGCATACACTTACAGGAATGCCCAACTTTATTTTAATAATGCTGTGCATTTTTATTTTTTACTCAACTAATAATCTATTTTATAAGTACATCTGCACCTTTTTATATCTCCATATCTCTCAATCAAGCACTTTGGAGTAATGAAAATTTATCACTTACAGATGTGAAAATTGCTCAAGAAAGGGCACCTCTCTGGATTCTGGCAATATTGCTTTATTAGTTATTTTATTCCAAATTTAATAGCTTAATCATCTATCAGAGTATTCACTGAATACTTTTGATCACCTGACATCTTTCAAGGATTTATCTACAGGTTTAAGTTGTGATTCAGTGTGATGCCTGTCAGGTATGTCACATAGTTTGGCTGAAAATCATTGACAGACTGTTGGCTACTGTGATTTGTCACAGTTCCAGTAGTTTGTACAGAGCTGCTTGCAAAGAATACAAATTAAACCAATTGAGCTTGTGTGATACATTCACAAGTGTAAAAGTAATGGCATTTAATAGAGAAATATGCTCTTTTGGTAACTGACTCGCAATTTAGAACAATGTTTTGATCTCTCTAAAGTTTATGGCAAAAATATCTTTACCTTTCCCAATGTCAGGACTTATGTCAAGCTATTTTTCTGCTTCCTGAATATGCTAAGTAGTAAATGACCTTATTAAAGTGCTGCTCACTGAGACATGAGTCACATTGTACAAAAAATGGAAACTGTCAAAGCTAGATGTAAGCCACATGAGAAATATAGAAAGGGATAAAAAAACCCCAAACAAACAGAAAACAATCCATTTCCAAACCAACAAACTGATATGCAGCAGAACAAGACAAAAAGAAAAAGGAATTTTATAATTCCATGAATGGTTTTCAATGCATTATAAATAAAGGATAGAATATTTTTGTACTTCACCAATCAATACCTGCTTTTCTGTTCCTTTACCTTTGAAGGTTTATACTCAGTGCTGCTCTGCAAGTATGGGTGCTGACAGTGTAATCACAGGACATTGTGCATCAGGTTCATTTTCCAAACAAATCAAGCAGGGGCAACAACACTGCCTTACTTCAATGTGCCTGGGCAAATCTAGAAAACTGTAGATGAAGAAACCAGGGAGTAGATGCTTTCTGACTGCAGAATTTGAACATAGTAGAGCAACTCCCTTATGAAGACAGGCTGGAAGAGTAGGGGTTGTTCAGCCTGGAGAAGAGAAGGCTTAGGGGGGACCTCATAGTAGCTTCTCAGCACCTGAAGGAGGCCTACAGAAAGGTAGGGGTAGGGGCAGTTTTTCTGCTGGCAAGATACCACTGGATAGGGATATGCATTTAGACAAACATAGAGAAGGCTGTACTCAGCTCACTGAAACATGAGAAATCTGTGACAAAGATGCCCTAAAATTCAATACCTTAACCACACAATCATCTCTGAGAAATACCTGCACCAGTTTCAAACCACACATGCAACCCCTGGCTCCAGCCTCCACTGTGGGCAGGATTACAAACCATAAATCACCTGAACGATACAGAAACATCAGGTTAAATCCTTGGAGGACAGGACTTTTACACACAGGTATTATTTACATTTGGCTCTTAAAGATAGAGAATGAAGGATTTAACTTGGTGGATAAAAAGGAAAAGGAATGAATGCTTGGGATATTACAGTCAATACTTTTATCCTCAAATCTCTAGCTGTATCCAGAAGGAAACAAACTATAATGAGACTCTGCCTGTGATGCTGTTGAGGGAGCCTGATTTTTTTGAAGACATAACCTAACTGTTCCATTTTTGCTCTTTGTTCACTGAACAAAAAGCAGGCATAATGCAGATCAAGAATAGATTTCTTTAATAAAGTCTTAACAACAAAGACACTTCTTTGCATTTCCTCCATGTAGAACCTGGCAAATGAAGAAGGCTGTTATGAAATACTAAACTGATTTAAGTAGCTTCTGAAGTAAAGCAGTGGAGTTTTGCCTTTGTGAACCTGCTGTACAGGGAGAGCAGCTGTAATTTAATGGATTAAACTTGAACCCAGGAGATTGCAAGCTCCAGCTTGCAGAGTGAATCTGCCCCTCAGCAATGATGACAATCTGTACAGGAGGGAGGCTGGACCCTCTCTGAACCTCAGTGACCTATCTTATCTTTATAACACAGAAAGCAAAGCTCTTATCTACAAGCTCACCAGGTGCACAAGGCAATAGGAAGTCTAAATTATTAATAGGACTGGGTTTGGCCAGAGATTTTCCCTATCACATCTTTCTTTCCCTTCCTGTATTTGAATATATGATAATGGCATTAAATGAGGTAATAAAAATCTAGAATATGTATTTTCTTTTTGAAGAGTCTTGGGGCTTTTAACTACTTATTGTTTTAGCTTGAAGGACAAACATAAATTCAGAACTTCCCCAGGAAGTTATCACTTAGGTACATTCTTTTCTGATTTGTTTTAAATTTATTTCATAGCAGACAAACTTTCAATTAGAATCCCTATTTTTCCACTCAATATTTAGCTTTGCCCCATTAGTGCTCCATGTTTTCTAAGATATTTCTGCTACAAAAAATTCTAACATAATGACAAAGAGGACACTTTGCTTTAGTCCATTTCAGTAGTTATAATTAAGAATAATTACAATATCAGCAATATGGGAGAATCTCATTTATCCTACAGTACTAAGCCTCAGAATTTTTTATATATCCCTGTCCCGATTTGAGGTAAAATAGGGTAAATTTTCTAGTTTGTAGTGTAGTGTTTTTCTTCAGGCCTGTACCAAACACTCACATTCCTTTGCAGCCTCACAGAAAATTTTGTCCTGTCTTTGCTGATCTAGATTCTAGAGATTCTCAACTTCTCTTCTGGTTATAATAATAAATAACTTATGTGTATCAACTGAAAATATAATCCAGCTGGTTTTCTCAGAATCACTGGATAGAAAAAAGTAAAAAAAAAAAAGAAATTGGGTAGAAAGAAAGAACAGTGTTGTGTCCTTTTATCTGTTAACTCCCACAAGTCCATTTGCATCAATGTCACTTTCTAATCCTATATAACCAATGGCTCAAAATTCCACTAACTAAAAACAAACAAATAAACAAACAACGACAGAACAGAGTACAAAAAGGATGGATGTTGCTTGCCAGGAAAGAAATTAGCTGTGTACATTACTAATCTTGTGACCACATAAGATCCTGCTGTGCATGCTGAATTTGACTCTGGGGCACAAGAACTTATTCCCCAGACACTGAGATATGGAATGAGAAGTGGATTTTCCGTCAGTGTATGTAGTTATGATGATAAATTAGTCTGTTCCTCTGCATATCACTTGGAGCGCAATTTCACTAAGGATTACCTGTGTCAAAAATACAACCTTATGTTGACTTACAGCGTAGCTTAAAAGACCTTAGATGATAGTTAATCCATCACAATTTAGTGTACTTTGTTCTTGCAGATAAAATAGGGACCTTATTCTTAGTCTTATTTTGTCTTTCTCCACCTCCCAGATACTGTATTTTACTGTGCTTCTCTCTGATAGCTCTCCCTTATGAAGACAGGCTGAAGGAGTTGGGGTTGTTGAGCCTGGAGAAGAAAAGGCTCAGGGGGGACATCATAGGAGCTTATCAATACCTGAAGGAGGCTTTTTTTTAATGGAATATGTGACAGAAGGGCTAGGAATGCTGGATGTAAATTGGAAGAGGGGAGATTCAGGCTAGATATAAGAAAGAAATTCTTTGCTTTGAGGGTGGTGAGACACTGAAGCAGTTATCCGGAGAGGTTGTGGAGGCACCCCCCACGGAGGGAGTCCAGGCTGGATGAGGCACTGGGCAACCTGGTCTACTGGGAGGTATCCCTGCCCATGGCTGACGGTTTGGGACTAGATGATCTTTAAGGTCTCTTCCAACCCAAACTATTCTATGATTCTAGTTTAAATAGTCTTTTCCTAGCAGAGAACTTCTCCCTGAGCGGGGTGTGCTTTTGACTTTCTTTTTCGTAAGATTCATAGTATGAGATACTTCAGTCTTTTTAGTCTTCTAGTAAAATGCTCTGGTGTGAAGTTTATGCTGTTTAGTCAGTCATCTTTCTTTTTCAGTCTTTCCTGTCCCTGGTCCTTCCACCCTAAAATAATTCCACACAAATTCAGGCACAAGTGAAGTCATTGTAGAACCATGTGGAACAGGAATTTATAACCACCACTCTTAGGTACCATCATTCACCCTGTTTACAATGTTCTCACCTCAGTTTTTGGATAGCTAAATTCCCCAGATGGAAAAAAGCTGATTGAAGGGAAACCTCAGAAGCTTTTCGCTTTTTAATTTTTAAATTTAAGTTTCCTTGTGCATGTTTTCATCACAAAGTTGAAATATGAAAATAAACAGCACATCCAGGCTGAAATATATGGGTAAGAAGTATAGAGTTTACCTATTTGTGTGGGCTTTTTGAAACTGTCTGACATAAATAGAAAGTACTCAAAAGAACTTTCTCTATGCTCTTTGGGGACTTCATTGAAAGGCAAGAAAATCAATTGTTTATATAGCAACATCACTTCATTCCAGGCATGGACTGAAGCACACACTTAGCAATCAGTCTGCTTCTAAGAAATGTGGGTGAGCAAAATAAAAACAAACAATGAAATATTCTGCATCTATGCAGCAAACTCTATCTGCTGCTTTGAGGCAGCTTTAGAGCAGTGGATAAGAATCTTTTTATTACTTCAGGATAATGAAGCACAAAGATGGTTAATGATTTATCAGAATCCCCACAGATGAAAGACCTAAACTGAGACGAACCTAAGGTATGAGACCCTCTTGCCCTGTTTACACTGCTTTTCCACTGAGCTCACTAAGCCTTGTGAGGTACACTGCTTAATTCCTTTAAAATTCAGTATGGAAAGAATTTATTCCATAACAATATTTGTTGAATAATGTATTTGAAATAAGACTGCTCAACAAACTCCTTGAATGTACAGCGCTGGAAACTGCATTCTAAGAAGCTCAAGCACTAAAAGTGGTTCATGGGCTGTTCACAGCAAACAATCAGTTATCAATCCACATGACAGCAAGGTATATGACCACAATATCAGTTTCAGTACAAAAAGTGATTTTCTAAAGAAATTATGAAAGTTGATTTATAGATAACTATGCTGCTTTGGTTGTCAGATTTAAATATTGACCCATAATACCAAAAAAAGCCTGGGAAAAAGTACCTGGAGTGAGCTATTGGGATGCTGATATTTTGATAGGATATCTAATATTTAACCCTGGAAAAGCTCAAGAACTTTCTGTCGGCTCAGGATATAATGCAAGTAAAAATATACAGTTATGTTTAGTTAATGTTTCAGAAATAGGTGAAGAAAATATGCTGCAAAATCACCAACTTTAAATTAATTTTAATTTGCATTATTTTTCCTCAAAGTATGAGCGTGTAAGAACAGGATCAGCACCAGCACCTATCCTACTATTTATGATTGCCTTAATTTGTGTCATATTCTTAGAATGAGGAAGGCACTACCAAGTATTTCCTGCACTAGGGTCACATAAAGGAAGATACACAACTATGAACCTGTGATTCATTTTAGATTTGTTAGAGGCTGAGTACAGGGTAATCAAACAAGAAGCCATGATCCATAAAGAAAACAGAGGTAATCTTGGAGATTTAGGTGCTGCTACCGACTAGCAGCAAAATGATATGACATAGAAAACTAGGAACATACAAGGAAAGGGAAAAGACAAAAAACTGGGATGGTATTCACATATACATGTTCTGGAGTCACAGGAGTTGAGGGCTTTCTCTGTCCTACTCCTGGTAAGATTGAGTACAGAGATAATTAAACAGAGCAAACATCAAATGCTGTGATGAAGGGGAAGAACATCCCAGTGGTGTTCAGCAATATGATAAGGAGAGCTGAGAAACCTCAGCATCTGCCACCCTCAAGTCTGTGAGATGATTCATTACTGAAGCAAAGAAGTTAAAGTATAATGAGAAGAAATGACAGAAGAGACCAGCAAGGCTCCCAGAGGTAATCTGGGAATCGTGCAAGGATTCTCAGTCTTACTCAGAACAATAGTTTGGAGCTGAAGTTGTTCACACATTTGAAGATGTCCAAATAAAAGATGAACCAAAGACTGTTAATTATTTTGTCCCTTAGATGGGTAACACATGCAGGCTTTTTTCCACAGTCAGCAAGAAAAGCAGGGTATTTCTGTCAGCTTTCAGAGGGCTAGTCTGAAGTTTTAACCTTTTCCCACTCATTCTGGAAAGCAAATCAAGACACCCCTATGTCAATGAGATGCACTAGGCCTAGGAACTGGGGCAGACCAGAAGTTTTAATAGATTTTTGAATTTTCATTCACTTTCAAAATCTGATCTCTCTTTCAAGGCAACATGCTTTGGAGCTGATTTTTGGAATAAGCTCAGAATGACTGCCTCCTCTTAAGAGGACCTAAGATTTAACTCTTCATGGTTCCAGGGAATTTGATTGAAGAGAGGTGTAAGCATAATCTCTTGCAGGGGATATGTTTGGGAAAATATCTCTGTTACTCTGTCTTGGGTAGAGCTGTGTCACAACAAAAAAAAATCATTGATTGATGTAGTTCGTAAAAAAAAAGAATGAAGAGGGAGAGTGGCTGCAGCTGTGTTCCAAATATGGCTTAAGAAAAAGAATGAAATTTTTTAAACTACAGCTTTTCTCCACTCTTACTGATTTTAGCTGATAGATAGGTATCTCATTATTCAGTGGAGATAGGCATGTTGCCCTAGATGCTCAGTAATTCCACTTCAAATTGCTTGAAAAAGCTGTATCTCAGGCAGGATATACATGATTTCAATGACATTCAAATTGTACCTCTGCAGCTTGTTAATAGACTGAATCTCTAGCAACTGCACTTATGTAAAAGTTTACAATAGACTTCTTGTTTCTCACATGAGGTCAGCAAATACCTACCCACTATTCTACTATGCATCTTTCTCAGATGGATTCAGAAGTTACTCATATAACTTGATTTCCTTCTGTTCTGAGAATGAGAATTAGTTGGGTAGGTTGTGGATGCCCCGTCCTTGGAGGTGTTCAAGGCCAGGTTGGACGGGGCCCTGGGCAACCTGATCTAGTAAATGTGTTTGTTAGGTGGCCCTGCTAGACAGGGGGGTTGGAGTTACATGATCCTTGAGGTCCCTTCCAACCCGGGTCATTCTGTGATTCTGTGTGATAGTAAACAGCTGTTATCCTCCTCAAGAGAGTAAGTCTACAAATATCTATTTTTTTCCTCGGGATGCAAATATTTAAATCATATCTTAATCATATAACTTGACCTCAATAATGCTTATAAATACATGAAGGGTGAGTGTTAGAACAATGAAGCCAGACTCTTCTCAGTGACATCCAATGATAGGGCAAGGGGCAACAGGAGCTCATTGGAACATAGAAGGGTCCATAGAAACATAATAAAAAGCAGTGATAATGACAGAACACTGGAACAGGCTGCTCAGAGAGGTTGTGGAGTCTCCTTCTCTGGAGACATTCAAAACCCATCTGAATGCCTTCCTGTGTGACCTGGTCTAGGTGTTCCTGCTCTGGCAGGGGGATTGGACTAGATGATCTTTTGAGGTTCCTTCCAATTCCTAACATTCTGATTATTCACTCTGCTTGAATAATCTTTCACATTGTTGTTTGCATACATGCAGCTACATTTTATTTTCTCTTTATAATTCTCATCTTAATCTGAGCTAATACAAATATTTGGAGGGTTATCTCTTCTCTGGAAGAGAAACAAGCAATTTAAACAGAAACATGTAAGAATATTTGTCTAACAAGCAAGGATTAAAAACAAAGAGGAAAGAGAAAGAAAAGAATTTAGGAACAACCTTATAGAAGTCATGGAAAAATGAGGAAAAGAAGAAGACAGCAATCTGGTTGAAGAAAGCTGGATTGGCATGTGGGGTAAGAGAAAGCAAGTGACAGAGAAGGGACAACAAAGCAGACGTGTCTGAAGTGAGATTTGAAGTAAAAACCTCAAGGTCTCAGCATGTGAGCTTTTTCTATATTTTTTTATTTAAACACCTTCACAGGGAGTGGGAGGAATTCTGTTTGCAATGTTGTCACAATAGAACAAGTATAAATCTGCTGAAACCAACAAGTTGTCCTGTAAATTGTTCTTATTAGAATAAATTCAGTATGGGAATGAGCTTAATTTTATTAGTATTCATTTACAATAACAGCAACAAAAGCAGCAAAATCACCCAAGGTTTTTAGAGGAAGTGGTAAGAAAAGAAGATGATAAATGAATAATTAAGGATTTTGGGTTTTTTCTGAAAAGGAAAAAAGAATCCAAAAGACAAGGGAAAAATAAAAGAAGATAAAAAGCTAGGAAAATATATTTAATGTAAGTATTATACTGGGTGGAGAAACAGAGGAGAGTGAAAGGGGATGAAAAAATGTTCTAATCACCCTCCAATCCATTTTTTAATTTATAAATTCGCTCATCCATCTTAATCTCATCACAGCATCACATCTAAGTGCCTAAAGGACAGAAAGGGTTTAATTTCACTCCTCCTCCCCAACAGGCAACTGAGGCATGATGCTATCAAGTCATTATTCCTGTTTACCAATTTGCCTCTCCTTTTCCTGTGATTGCAAAAAATTTACTCTGTGATGAAGTATTCAGAGCATGGATCCAAATTCAGCAATAACTGCTTTTGTAAGGGCACACCGTAGCCCTGGGTTATTTACCTGCAATGTGAAAAGACACCAGACAAAGTAAACAAAATGGATCTATGTGACTTTTTGCTTCTCTCACTTTTCAAAAGCCCACTCAAATCACATTACAGCCACCATCCATAGTGCTTCTCCTTTTCTTGTGAGAAAAAGCTGTCCCTGTCTTTTCACACACAGATAAGCCAAACACTAGAGACGAGATATGACCTCTTAAGATTGAGATGAGCAAGGTTTAAGGAACAAGACAAAGCCCTCTGATCTCTGAAATGCTTATGATTGTCACGAGCTCTGATTTTAAGAGTGCTTGAGCTCTTTTCCATTATATCTTGCCCAGTATTTGATATTCATTGTGATTACTTCATCCAATGTAAAGTTCTTTTTAGCAAAAGCACAAGAGAAATGGCTGTTTGAAAATAATGAAAAATTCAGCTAAAGGTGATATTAACATGGTTATTTTATTTTTCTTAATATTGATGGAGAGTCAAAAGCAGTTCCACTTGTATTCAGAAAGTGAACATTTTTCTTTTTTTACTTTTTTCCTTTTGTCTTTTACTCAATAACCCTGAAGATCCGTGTTTCTATGAAGGGTTTGTTTAGCAGATTCATGAACAACGTTATTTATACACTTAGCAAAGCTCCAGTGACCTCCCATACAGATGTCCTCAAACAAGAAACAAAAAGGATAAGACATATTGAGGGGAAGCAGGATTGGCTTTAAGAAATATTTTGTAACAGTGAAACTGCCCTTGTGATATTAATGAAATGGAATGAAGGCTGGGCATTATGATAGGGAAGACAATAAATAAATAGAGATAAAGGTAATCCTTGGTTTTAATCCTATTAAACCAGAGATCATTTCTCCAGATCTTTCAGGAAGACAGCAGGTCATATTTCAAGAAAAGATAGGTAAAGTGTGGCATCTCCATTAACACTTATTTTACTTTTGAGATTAGCCAACATTAATCACAATTAATTAGCACTATGATGCTGCCAGATGCAAAGAAGGTCGAAGGCCTTAAGAAACTGAGAAAGAGAAAATTAGTTCTTTAGTGGCATTTATAAGAACATCTGCTCTTGTATCCCTGGAGCTGTCAGTGCTGCCTTGAGTATCTCTGCAGAGAGGTGATTACCACTACTGAGGACACCAAAATATTGGGAAAGAAGAAGACTCCATGGTTCACAGAATAGAGATATTAAGACCAGAGATATCTAATTTCATATCCACCACCCAGGTACTGGTTTGCTCAGTACTGATTTCCTTCAGGCAAAAGGAAGGACATGACAAAGCAGACCAGGAGGTGAAACCCAAAACATCCAGGGTAACTCTCTTTTCTGATGCATGTGCTGGAAGAATGACTAGAAATAATGGATGCAGATTGGAAGGGGGTAGATTCAGGCTTGACATAAGAAAGAAATTCTTTACAGTGAGGGTGGTGAAACACTGGAACATGTTGCCCAGAGAGGTTGTGGACACCCCCTCTCTAGAGGTGTTTAAGGCCAGGCTGGACATGGCATTGAGCAGCCTGATCTAGTGGGAGGTGTCCCTGCCTATGGCAGGGGGTTGGAACTCGATCTTTAAGGTCCCTTCCTACCCAAACTATTCTATGATTCTATAATGACAGGCAAGCTCCATGAAGATGCTACTGAAATCACTATGAGAAGTCCCTTAATTTTTGCACCACAAAACAATGCTTTTCCTGGAAGAAAATTATAATGAATTCTCACCTAGAATAGCAAGTACTGTGACTCTAAAAAAATACAAAGCTAGAGAAGGCTTGTTTTTCATGTAGTCATAATGAAGAACTGCACTAATCACCTTTTCCATCATCCTTACAATGATGTTGGTGCTGCCATAACTACTTACTGAATTAATATGAACTGCAGTAATTCCCCATTCACATTGTCCACTTTTCCTATAACTTGCAAAGTTGTAGGGGATATATACAAGTGAATTGACTTATTTTCAGTCACCATAAACACTTCTTAGACAACAAAATCTCAATGGAGTTCTTTTTANTAACTTGCAAAGTTGTAGGGGATATATACAAGTGAATTGACTTATTCTCAGTCACCATAAACACTTCTTAGACAACAAAATCTCAGTGAAGTTCTTTTCACATATTCTTTGTGCAAATGTAGTAATCGAGAGAACATTAATCAGATTAATTTTCTGCTTTCTGGGGTAGACTTTGCTGTATGATATTTTGTTGTAAAACAATAATTGGAGAGTTTTTTTAATATGTACTAGCAAAAGAAGGCTGCATCTTCATAGAACACAGATAATGATTTTAGGAACGAGAAAGGTTAAAATCCAAATTGCTTACTGACATAACCGTCACCACCCTGCCAAAAACTAACTACCAGCTAACACCAAAGAATCATACATTCGTTTTAAGTGGTTTTCTTTTCATGATTTTGACATCCATAAAAAGGAGCAAATGAGCTGATACAGAACATATAGCAATAGATATTATGGTGGTCGTAGTTTTACGTACTGTACCTCCAAATGCTGCTTTTAAGGGTTTAACTATCTCCCTCTCCTGCTCTGCAGTCTGACCCCATTGTTTACATGTTAATAATATTGGTTAGTGTCTCACAGTGCATTCATTTATTAACATATTCATTGTAAAAGAAAAAATATGAACACATGAGATTAAAATCTTTTATTCACCCGTTATATATTATTCTTAAATAGTGATTTCAAAACATTTTATAAAGGTAGGATTCCAGTATTTCAAACTTTAGATCCAATACACTTCAATACTACATGAGTCATCCTTTTCATTAGTTTTATAAATGGGACTGAAAGTCTCACCACAGTGATTTATAATGCAGCACTATCTAAATGCCTGCAGAGATGATATACAGAATTCAAATACTTGAGCTGAGCTGCAAATTTCAGAGTAAAATTTAACACATTACTTGATTGAACATGACAGGATTTGTTGAGGAACATATTTCATCAACCATAAGTGAAACTTCATAGTACTATAAAATATTAGAAGATAACAACCTTAGAAACAACTCAGTTACTCAAACCAACAGAAAATCATGTAACAAGGAAAATTTGTGATCAGAATAGTCAACACAAGAGGGAGATTTTCTATAGCAGACAGGTAGGATGCTGATATCACCACTTTAGTAATCCGCTAAATAGAAAAAGAATTGGCAGAAAGTGTTTTTTGAACAAAAAATTCCATTTGAAAGAGGTATTTAATCACTAAGTTACTATATATGCATGGAATTCTAACACAAATAAATGTGATTTGGAATATAATTTGATTACATTAATAGCCTGCATATTTCTTTATCTTAATTTTCCCTCAAGTTACATCATAGCTATTTTGTCATGTTTTGAAACACATTTTGTTTGTATGTCACACCAGCTATGGCTTTTACAGCATGTGTTTCATCCAGTTTTAAGCTTCTCAGGTGAAAGTTCCTCTAGCAAAGAATTGATATTTGGGAGCTCTTCAAATTTTGCCTCTGTTTTAATCCCATTTTCTTCACTCAAACATGTCATAAATCGGAACACACGGAAATCTGAAATCACAACACATCCTGTGGTTGCTTTATTATTTAAGTTCATTCATTCCTTCCAGTTCATTTTTATTCTCAATGTTTATTAAATAAAATTTAGACCAGTGTAGAAAAAAAAACATAGAAAAGCTTACTTCACATGTTTTGAAATGTTAAGGGTATGTAATCACAGAAATCCCTGATATATGAAAGCTCTTGACAAGGGAAAAGGTCAGTAAAACACTACATGCATAAAAATCTTTATTCCAGAACTTTACTGGAAAATGTTTCTTAGAAGTTATAGTCGGAGGCATAGAGTCATGTTTTCCAAAAGGCATTTAAGACTCTGGCAAAGCATCCAGAATGCTGATTTCAGTTTTGAATTTACTATAATTAAGATAATAGAGTGCATGGAAGGATATGCCCCAACTGCAACTAAAGATACTGCAACTTTCACAACATCTTTCCTTTGAGAAGTCGACAGTATTAGCAGAATGTGACCTGCAAAACTGGAAAGATAAAGGATCAGGAAAGAAATAATGGACTTAATGGCAGTTAGGTGAACATCTATCAAAGGATCTCTGAATGTATCCATGTAATATTGCATCTTCTTTGAGTGTTTCCATAGAGAATTAATTAACAGAGCTGAGGTTATCACAGATATTACCAGAGGAAAAAAACAGCCTACAAAGTAAAGAAGCAGCAGGTAGAAATGTGAACTGCCCCAGTCAGTGATATGTGCTGTGCTGTTTTCTCTACAGTTCCCTGTTGAGCTGCAGAGGTAAGTGCTGGGTGTAATCCACAGTAAAGGAAGAGAAGTCACTGAAGAGATCACCAGTGATCCAAGAAGCAGCCATGGGACCAACCCAGTTATTCTGAACTTGATTTGAAGCAACAGCCATTGGGTGACATTGATTATTTTTATGCAGTAGAGTACATAGAGCCAGGTGCTGAACCACAAACTGGCATGGTTTACAAACATCCATATGGCACCCACAGCCTTATACACAGAAGCCAACTTAAACTCATCTGCAAAGTAGAGACTATGAATGTGCATCAGTATGGTCATCTGCAAGACAAATCTTGACGTGCTCAGAAAAATCAGGATCATATCAGCAGAAGAAATTTTTTTGCTTTTTATCCAGTTAATGATGTTAACAGCTGTAATAAATCCATTGCCAGTAACTCCAATGACAACTTCTGTAGCTACTACACTTATTGAAATTATAAGGACTGGTGGCAACATCTTGCTGCTTTTGTCACTTGTGCCTACTGGAGGAGCTGTGCAAGAGGTTGAGCAGACCTGCTGGTATCTGACTAACCACAGCTCCAGCCTCATCATCTTATATCTGGGAACAAAAATGATGATGGAAAATTATTATTGATGTTTTTCCTGAACATGCAAACATGAGAAGAATTTAATAATTAATTCTAAGCTTTAACACACAAAAGATTTGCCTATGCTTTTCCCTAAAGATTAGCATCCCATCTTTCATTCTGTCTAGAATGACTGAAAACTCTGTGGCTGTCTAGCTACAGTGGTACTATGTGAAAAATGATCATGCAGCCCAACACAGAAAGCAGCATATCTCAAAAGACAGCAAGAAGTCTCATGTCAGAACATCTCTCTGTCATACCGCTTTAAAGGCCATTCAACCATAACTACACTGGGAAGATGTAACCATTTTAAACATCAAGAATGTTGTAAAGCCTCCAGCCCTATTTTAGTGGATTACTCGAGACAACGAAGATGTAATTACCCACAGATTACTGCTTCGTATAGCTCTCTACTTCTTATATGTTAGGCCTTGTAGTGGTCACTTGTATGACATCAAAAGCTTGAAAGTACCAGTTCTATATTGAGCAGGTATGACAGAGATGACAGGCTAGTGAAGCAAAGCAGGGCTTGTAGAGGAACCCTAATAAGAGTATCATGCTCTCTAGCTACTTTCACTGCCCTGGCCTCTGCCTCACTTGCATGCCCCAGGGAAGATTTTTGCTCTAGACAGCAGATCTAGACTTGACCTTCTCAATGGAGTGAAAGTTGTCACCCATCTGTGTACCTATGTCATCTGTGGTTAGACAGGTGAAATAAGCATTGCAGTTCAGAACAGTGCAAGAGATCCAATAATCTTCATCCTGAATTAGTCCTCGTTTACAGAATCATAGAATCGTTTGGGTTGTAAGGACCTCAAAGATCACCTATTTTCAATCCCCCTTCCCTGTGCAGGGATACTTTCTGTTAAATCAGGTTGCTACTTCATTTATAAAGAAATTAATTCTAGATTTAGAGAAGAATTTGTCTCCATGTTTTCAAGCCCAGACCGATTAATCTAATCTGAAAATAAAGTGTTGGCACATTAACACCAATGATACATTCTTTCTTGAACTAGAGAAATACAAAAATAAAATTGAATATTTTGACACCAGGGTTAAAAGCAGCTGAGGTAATTTTGCCACTGGAAAAACTCTGGAAGTACTTTGGCAGTAAAATATTTATCGTTTATGTGGGAAAACTGACACTTACTTCTGGGTGCATTTCTCAATGGAGTAAAAGGTAGATAAAACTCCTAATATGAATGTGGTAAAACCAGCCAATTTGATTTACTGTTTACCATAACATCCAAGTTTCAAGTTATGTTGCACTATTCAGAAGAGAAATGGCTAACTTAAATTGGCTTAAGTACTTTTCTTTATCAACTTACTGAAATGAAAAGGCAGATTTAAAATCTCTACAGCTCTTGTTTCTGTCAATAATTCATTCATATTAAATTTACATTTCAGTTTCAGTCCTAGTAATCAAAAGAATTAGATCCTTTTTTATTCTTAAAAACAGAGCATACTTTCTTAATCATAAAAATGCAAACTAAAAATAAAAGTACAGACAAATTTACAAAATACTGTATGTCAATTCCAGATTTTTAAAGTCTCAAGGGAAAAAAAAATCAAACTAAACTATGAATACATTTCTATGTTCACTTTTTCTACTGCATTATCCAAAAGTATTGAAAATAGGGACACAATCATGTGTTACTAAGGCAAAAAATATAAAGGAAGTGCAACTCCATACCTACAGTATATTCAAAAGTTATACATAAATCTTCCTGCACACAGAATATGAATTACATAATTACAGTAGTCAATTACATCAAAAATGTAGTCATTAAGTAATTCAAGGGAACATGACAATAACACTTTGCTTTTTATGCTCTCATAAAACACAGTGCTGCAATTATGTAGTGGAAGAAACTACAATGGAAGATACAATGTAGGAAGATGCATGATTAAAATGGATAAATTGATTTTTGGCTGTTCCAACAAAGAGTGACTAAATTCGGTTCTATCTTCATCTGCACAATCAAAAATGAGAATTAAAAAAACCCCAAAACCTA
>VZTY01010395.1:0-49672 GCA_013400935.1 Turnix velox | reverse complement strand
ATTCTAGGATTCTATGATTCTAATTAATATTAAGAGCTAAGGTTACAATTCACGGGCTAAATAGAAAATAGAAAGGTTCAGACATGATGAGGTGGAGGATTTACAGAGCAGCATTAGATAGGCTCTTCTCTGTGCCCTTCAGGCACTGGGAGGTCTCCTTGGGATCCTTCTCTTCTCCAGCCTCAACGCCCCAGCTCCCTCAGCCTGTCCTCACAGCAGAGGTGGCTTCAGCCCTCACAGCATCCTTGTAGCCTCCTCTGGTCCCTCCCCAACACCTCTATGTCCTTCCATTTCCTCCCAGAAGAACTTCTCTTTCATGCCTCCCCGAACCCTCCCCTGCCCTAGTTCCACCCCCTACCCCATGTCCTGTCCCCCCATGCCCTGCCATTCCCCCAGGGCCAGAGTGAAGTGCCGCTGTTGAAGCTTTTTGACAAAAATGTACCCGAAAAGACGTTGAATTCGCTTTGTTACGAACCTCCCTGTGACAAGCCCGCGGCAACCGGGACACAGAGCTCCGGGGGCACCTCCCGCGGCCTGGGCCTCACCGCTGACACCGCCTAACGAGCGAGGCGAGTAACGGCAGAGCTTCAGCGCCACAGGACGCACCTCCTCATTCCCCGAGACACCCCCGAGCGATGCCCACCCACAACCCTTAGGCCTGTCTGGGGCTAAAACCCACCGTTAGGAGCGGGAGCGGCCGCGATGCTGAGGAAGGTCACCGTGATGGGACGAGCTCCGCTGCCGCCGCGGGGCACGCTGGGAAGCGACGCTCCCCCCCGGTACCACAGAGAGGCGGCGCCGCCGCGCAGCGCCCCCTCCAGCTCTGGAGGACCAAGCGCTCCGCTGCCGTTAGCTCGACTCCGCGCTGTCACCGGTCGTGTCCCGTCGCTGCGGGCCCTCCACCGTCACATCCCGTCACTGCGGGCCCTCACCCGCCGCTGATGCTCGCACAGTCCGTCCCTAGCCCTGCCTTATGGTGGGGGTTCGTTTCGTCTGCACTTCGCTCCTGGAAAGGAGCGCAGAAGGATAGAAGGAATGGGCTTGGCGTCGAACGTGGCTCGTCCCGGTAGCGTCGCCACCGGGAGCGGCTACCGAAGGCAGCGGTGGCTCTACAGCCCCGCTAGGCCTCAGCGGAAACCGAAAACCCCGACGGCACCGGGGCGGGAGGGCTGTGGCGGGTCACGTGACGGTGGGGAAGGTCACGTGACGTGGCTGTCGGGGATATAAGGAGGGCGCGTGCGCAGCATGTGTGAGTTGTGCGTCGCCATGTTGCGGCAGCTGACGGCGCAGCAGATCCAGGACTGGTTCACCATCGGCAAGGCTGTCGCCGGCGTCGAATTCTTGGGCGAGGAGACCCGGAGCGGCGGGGTCGGGGCCCCACTGCTGCCGGGTCCCCTCTGCCACCCGCCCGGCCTGTGCCACAGCGACAGCCGGTGAGTGAGGGGAGGCCTCGGCGCCTGCCTCAGTGGCCCGGCCTTGCCTTGTAGTCGCTAACGTGGGGTTTGGTCAGTGCTGAGGGCTGTAGTGAATGGTTTTGTGTGCTTTTTAATACACTGAAGTGTTTTTGGGATGTAA
Organism: Turnix velox; assembly: GCA_013400935.1. Taxonomy (NCBI): domain Eukaryota; kingdom Metazoa; phylum Chordata; class Aves; order Charadriiformes; family Turnicidae; genus Turnix; species Turnix velox. The sequence goes on along the minus strand of VZTY01010395.1, from coordinate 48,097 downwards.
ACAGAGCCTGGAGTGATGAGGAAAAGGTTTGTGTGATTTGGTGAAGTGGTTCTCAAAGTAATGAGTCATAAGGTTGGAAGGGACATTCAGTGGTCATCTGCTGCCACCCCCTGCAGTGACAGGGACACAATACACTAAGTGAAGTTGCTCAGAGCCTTAGCGAGCCTGCCCTTGGATGTCTCCAGGTACTGATGGGGTCTCCACCACCTTTCTGGGCAACCTCTTCCAGTGTCTCCCCACCCTCATGGTGAAGAATTTCTTCCTCATGTCTCACCTAACCCTGCCCTGTTCAAGTTTCAAGCCATTGCCCCTCATCCTGTGTCTCCATGCCCTGGCAAACAGCCGCCCCCCCAGCTTTCCTGGAGCTCCTTAAGGCATTGGGAAGTCCCTAGAAGGTCTCCTTGAGATCCTTCTCTTCTCCAGCCTCAAGAGCCCTAGCTCTCTCAGCCTGTCCCCACAGCAGAGGTGGGAGTGTTTGTGTCTGCTGTGTCAGAAATACCAGCTGGGTTGGTGTAAGGAGATAACAGGGTTTTAGATCTCCTTTTACAAACCATGTGGGCCATAAGTAAAGTACTCAAACAGTTATTGAACAGTGATCTTGCTTTCTTTGCTTCTTAAACTGGAAAGAGAGAGAGAGCACATAATACTGTCATCACATTTAAGTCCTTGTGTTCCTTAAAGTTTACCTCTCTGTTGACAGAATGGACAAAAATGAAGCTTTTAGTAAATGGCATTTTCTCAGCTTTTGGGTAATTATTTTCACCCTGGATCCCATCCAGTTGTTTATCCTCCTCCTTTCCCCCCCAAGTATGGATACTGGACCTGCATGCAGTAGCCCAGGGTCAGTTTCATCAATAAAACATGCATAAAAAAAGCCTTTTTGTCTATGTTTTGACCATTGTGTAATTATTTAACACTTACTTAGCTATTATGCCTAGATATCTTTTTAACTAACTATTCAGCAGCTGTCTTTTGATGTGTGTTATGGTTGATGATCCTTATTTCAACTTAAAAAACTTTCATTTAAGTGAAATTTCTGTGAAATATAAGAAGAATTTGTGCCTGTAGCCATCTCACAGGGTTTTGGGGTTTTCCCCTACCTGACGTCATTGATCACAGAGGTAAGTGGACCTTGCACATTTACTAACCTACCCTCTTTCATAAACTGTGATCTGGAAACTCAGTTTTTAGGTCTTTTTTTTAACCTATTTTTCCCTAGAAAGCTGTGAAGATATAATTTTAAGAAACTAATTTATTTGAATTACAATTTCAGGCATCTTATGAGTTTGATTAAGGAGAAATTATTTTCTGAAACCAGCATTTTGATGCTATTTCTCAATGTAATACCAATTTTACATACTCAGTACCTGTTGCACTCTTTCTTAGGGAAAAGATGCTTGAAGTTTAACCTTTTTGGGAGCTTTATCACTGAGAAGATGACTTTTCTTTCAAAGCACCCTGCCCTCTTGTAGGGATCCATGTCTGAGTTGTTTAGAACTGTATGAAAGGAGTCTGGGAACTCTTTGTTCTGCACCAGTAGGGCAGAGTGAATTGGGATCAGCTCTTTGGTCTTTTATCCATAGACCTACAGCTGCACAAAAGCTGGGGGCAGAGATAATGAGCTGGTACATGTTTGTAGAGTTTGGTGTGTTTTGTTCATGTGGAAGTAGAGGGATTAATTACTTTTGATACTGAGATGCAGCTTTTTCATTAATCTAAAATTGTTGAAATGAATTTACTCTAGTGCTGTGTCAGGTAGATGTAGGGAGCTCCACCTTCTGTATAGCTGATATTCTGCTCTTCTGCACTAAATATTCTTTACATTATAAGATTTCCAAAGGTTTGTTTAAAATAGTTTTTTTGTCTTATGTCAAAATATTACGCCAATTGCTTGGCTCAGTGTATATTTCAGTACTGGTAAACTTTCTGAGCATGGAATACAACTGGAGAAGATGATGAAATACCTTTCAGCTGTATGTTACCAGCTTGAGGAGATCATAGGATGGTTTGAGTTGGAAGGAACCTTAAAGATCGTCTAGTTCCATGGGCAGGGGCATTTTCCACTAGACCAGGTTGCTCAATGCCTCATCCAGCCTGGCCTTAAACACCTCCAGGGACTGAGGGGGCATCCACAGCCTCTCTGGGGAACCCCTTCCAGTGTCTGAATGTTGGCTTCAATCGGAATGTTGTCTTCACTGCATTTGAAGAAAATGCTTTAGAAAGCAGCTTTCCTCTGTGTTTGCAAAATAATCCTGTCTGAATTGGCGTGGGGTGAGTTGTTGTCCATTTTCTGATGCATCAGGCAGATTTCAAAGGAAATGTGGAGATGAAGAGGTTATGTAAAAGTCATGTAAAGACCTTGTTCCTTGCCCAGTTGGAAAAGCAGCAAACTGAGTCCTGGCATATGTTTTCATTGATTTTCTGCTCTAATTGTCTGCTCTAGCCACAACTGCTACAGATCCAATCAGTCTGCTTCCAAGTTCGTCTAGCACTAGGGGCTCAGAATAATGGCAGCTGAAAAATAGCAGGTTTAGTTTTAATTAGATTTTTTTTTAAGTACCACCTCTTGCTTTCAAAGTGAACAGTCGACTCTTGCTATTCCAGATATGTACAGTTTGATTTGCTCCAAACTTTTAGGTTCAGTGTAGACTCTAGATTTCAGGCTAGATTCCTGTAAGCCTAATGAAGTATAATGATTTGAAATAAAACACATCCTTATTTTTTTTTTTTAAGCTTTCTGCTTTCACATTCACTCAACACATGCAGAAAACAATTTGGAAAAAGAAACAGTAAAACCAACAAGAAAATACGCATAGTATTGTTTCTGGCATCTTTTTCAATTCAGAATTTATTCCTGAGGTTAAGAAACAACTGATCAGCTCCAAAAATATTTGTCTTACTTGGTATTACTGATTTATTAAGTCTTTTTTACATAGTATAAAGTTCCTACTGAGCCTAAAAGCTATGAGAAATACAGGAGTTCACCTAAATACCTGTAGACTGATGCTACTCTTCTTTTTTAAATAGGAAGCAGTCTTCTTTAAATATACCTTGCTAAACTTGAAAATGCTTTGGAGTTGGTTTTTCTTTTTCAGAAACATCTATGTTTTTGGTTAAAGGGTGCCTTCAAACACAACATCTTTAAGGTGCTGTAAAGACTAAAGGAGAGTTCAGAATTAAAGTTTGTATAATTTATGCTAGCTATAACAAAACATTTTGAAATTGGAAAGAAGGGGAGTTTGTTGCACTTGTTATTTCTATGTTGGCTGATGGCAATGACAAGAAAGGAATACCCAATAAATAACTTTTGGAAAGAAATAGGAGCAAACTTAACTTGAGGGGTAGTAATAGGGTAAATTCCAGATTCTATGAGAGAAGGTTGGGAACATGCTGTGGGTGTTCTTGTCCACGTAACTGGACACAGTGGGAATTTCATCCTTGTCTCCCTGCAGGCTCCAGTGTTCAGAGCAGTTCGTGTTCCACCCATCCACCACTTGCTCTGTCTGGTTTTCTCTCTCCATGCTGGTGAGGAAATCCTTCAAAACCTGCTTGAATATGTAGACTATTTCCCAAGGCAGGACATCGTTTTCTGCCAGGACTTCACGAAATCTGGAAACAAAAATTCAAATGCTCCTGAGTCGTCTTTTTTTTTTTTTCCAAAAACATCTAAGTCTTTGGTTAAAGGGTGCCTTCAAACACAACATCTTCAAGGTATTGTAAAGACAAAAAGGTAGTTCATAATTAAAGTTGCTTTAATGTGTACTAGCTGTAACAAAGCACTTTGGTATCTGAAACTGAAATCTACACATCAGTGTTCAACTCTGTTTCCTCTCTGGCTTTTGGAGGAGAGGGGAAGGAGGAGGAAATTACTTTGTTCTGGTGTCATTTGTTCCTTTTTGTCACATTTCCCCATGCACCTCCCCCAAAAGATTAGGTGAGGAAAAGAGCTCTAACAGTGCCCTGGATGGGGTCCAGCTATTATGAGGATTGAAAACTATTGGGTTGGTTTTTCTTTTCCCTTTTGTTTTCCTCTTTGGCCCTTCTGAGTAACTTGATTTAAACTGACTTTGCCCTTAGGTATATTCTGGGCTTTAAAAAGGTACATGGGTTTGTTTTGACATTTCTGTGTCTCTAGAAAATGGATTTAAAATTAAGGAATAGAAAACTTCTTTGTTGTAAAATATGAGGAATTTTTGCTTGGTTGGCTTTTAAGAAAGTGTGATTTTTTTAAAATTTTTTTTATTTAAAAAATTTTAATTTTTCCTCCCCACTAATTTGATAATTTTAGAAGCTTTCAAGTATTTTAGACAGTGAGGCTGGGGTTTCTGTGTAAGAGCCCATTGAATTAGTGTTTTAATTTGATTTCTAGTTACTATTTAATCAATATTGAGGGGGGGGAAAAAGGCAAAATATTGACCAATCATGTTGTTATGAGTGGGAGACTTGCTTTGTTCTGGATTAGACCAGGGAAATCCTGATGAAAAACTTCCTTAAAGTAGGACATATAAAAAGATACAATTTTAAAAACACCTGTAAAAATACATTCCCAATTGCTGGTCATCCTTATTTGGAAGGACAACCAGAGTTAAATGTAAGCTTGGGTTAGATAGAAGAAACATTTTATTTATGATAGAATGCTAAAAGTTAGAGAAATAGTTACCTGCTGAGAACAGTTGCTGTTTGGCAGGGCTGGATCTGTGAGCAGAGGACCTCCAGCTGCCTTTGCTCCGTGGCTGGGATGGTTGCTTGAGGGTTTTGGTAGTTTTTCAGCCAGTTGTGATCCATGCCAGCCTTTGGGACTTTCTGTTCATTTTCTATCTCCTGCACCAACCTTTCACGTTCCTTCAGGTGCCATTTCAGTTCCCTCAGCAGGGTTTTGGTGACTAATTCTGATCCAGGGTATCTCGTGGCTTTGTAGGAATCATTCTTTGGCCATTTCATCCAGCCAAAAAGGGGCATTTTTAAGCTGGGGAAAGAGAAAAAAGATAAGTTTGCTTATTTCTGTCAGCTTCTTTTCTCAAACCAAGACACTGATAGTGTTTGTACCTGTAAGTTTCCTTCTTAGCAGCTGGATGTTTAAAGGAAAAATCTCCTTATGATCCTAAGATACTTTCCAGTCCAATTTAAGTAGTGATAACAATTGCTGAGATGTAATCAAGCCTGACAAGCTTTGCTTTTAATAATATTTTTCATCTTAATTTGGAGTTAACATAGTTGTGGGTAGTTTGTCATGTTTAAAAGTGGATATAAAATTGGAAATATTCCCTTTTTTTTATCCTAGTAGTGCATAGGTCTTGAAAACTAAAAGAAACGCTAATCCCTCTGCCCCAAAATTAAATCAAAAAGCTCTTCACAACCCCCAAAACTAAACAACCTCTGTTTTTTTTGAAATAAAAACAATAGCAAAATCCCCAACATTTTAAAAGGCTTCCAAATCTGGCAATAAGCATTTAGAAAAGTGATTAAATAAAATGAAGTTCTGCAACTCCAAGCCATCTGTTGTTGAAACTTCTGCCTGAATTTTAATGTTAAGTGAATTCTTGTCCCCATCACCTGGAAACAAGAATCTAATGGGATAGAGCTTTAAAATTGCCATTTATAACCATGCAGACACAAGCACATAAAATTGGGATGAAATGAGATGAATTACCTTTGAAAGCCTGTGAAGGGTGTTGTTTCAGGTGATTTTGCTTGAAGGTCTCTTATTCTGGCATATCCTCTTTGAAGGCTGTTAAGACTGCTGGAAGAGAACAAGGGGGGTTTTTTTCTTCCTTTTTTTTTTTTAAGTTTACTCAAACTGTGCTTAGAAAAATGGTTTTCTGTACTGAATATGACAGTTTTAAGATTTTACTGCTTTTAAGGAACCAGAGGGAAGCAGGAGTCCTTTTAACCTGCCATGCTCTCTCAGATACTTCCTCCAAAGTCCATAAAGATCTCCTACCTTGCAGTTGGGTTCTGCTGGTGGCAGCAACATAAAAGAGGCTGGTAACCACTTCAAATGCTTGTTGCTAAAGCCATCCAAAGGTATTGGTGGTGCTGAGATGAATAAATGGGAGTGTGGAAGCAACTCCAGACGTGCTCCCAGCTGAAGTTAAGGCTGTGTGGTGTGATGCGTGATGCTGGGCTGTGCGTAGCTGCAGGTCAGGGTTTAGAGCTGTATTTTTATGCCTGTAGAGTGCTAAAAATAACCAGGTTGCTTTTAGCATCAAACTAAAGTTTCAGGCCACTGAGATGCTGGAAGATTTATTTATTTTTCTCTCCCCCCGTTAGAGGGGGAGATGAGGCTGTTTCACTGTCACTGCTGAGAGTGGTCTCCCTCCAGTAAAGATGATCTTAAAGCTTTTGTTCAGTGAGTGTTGGCAGAAAAGAGCTATTAGTACATTAAATACTTCTACCAGGTGAATTTCATCCATCCCTATGCTTTTTCATTACCCTGCATTTTTAATTACCATTTAAAATAACCTCGGAGAAGTCTAACACCTATGGTAAGCCATGAAAGACGTGTTAATCCAATTAAAGGAACAAACCAGATACAAACAGGGGGTCAGACTGATGTGAAAAGCCCAGGATTGTAAATCTTACCATAGACTTGGCACCTCTCTCTCCAGTGGCTCTCAGTGTCCTGCTCCCTCTTGCCTCCATGTGCATTTTGTCCATTTTTAAGGTTTAATATTCAGGGCAAAGCAAAGGTCGCTGAAGCAGCCATTTTCCATTCCACTTATCTGCTCTCTTCTTATTAATCTAAACAGGATAGGAATGCCTTCTTCCCTGCTCCCTCTTCTTCTAATGAAGCTCTTTGCTCCTCTCAGGATTTTTTTCTTCCTACTTTTTTTTTTTTTTTTTCCAGTGTTGTGTCCGACTATTGGAAGAAGGAGGGTTCTGTGAATCTGTTCTAGATGTCACCCAACATAAAGGATGACATGTGTGGCTGTTATTAAAGCTGATATTACTTATATCTTGGAAAAAACCTCAAGTGTCACTATTAATCCTCTTCAACTGGAAGGTTTTCACATTGCATTGTATCTGCTGCTGTGAAAAAGGGAGGCAGCTAGGTTTATGATGACAGTAGTGTCCTGACAGATTTTCAGATGAAATTAAAAAACTCTTTTACAGCACACTTAACATCACTTTTTCTTTTCCCCCCACTGTATGAAGTTGTAAGGAAAACTCCTGTACAGTAGGAAACCATTGTAATGTCTCTGTAAATTGAGAAATACTGGAAAGTGTACAAATGAATTTACAATGAGAAACCTACACTAGTTTGATTTGGGTTCAATTTCTTATATGATCTTTGGTTGCAGGATACTGATAATGGTATGTTTTTTTCCATTTGGAACTGGAAATTGAAAGCAGAGCAGTGTTTTGAAGAGTTTAACCAGTACTTCATCCTGGAAACTTTGTGGATAGTTAAAAGCCATCCAACTGTTCTGAAACACAGGATTCTGCAATGCTGTGTTGGGGTGTAAGTTGTGGCTTGAAATTTTACTGTTCCCTAAAGGCACGAGGTTGTCTTTGTCAGTAACTAGACTTATTGGTGTGGTTTTTTGATTATTCTCAGTCATTTTTAGGGAGTTTCTAAAGCTGCAGTGGCATGAAGTCTTTACTGCTTACTTTTTGTGTTTCTTGCCTTTTTAAAATATAACATTTTGGTCTCTTCAGTGTTCTTGCACTTCAGCCAGTAAAATTTCTGTAACACAGAGATGCTGTGTTTTTAAGAATGATTAACTCTATCCCAACCAGACCCAGGCATAGAAAGGTTTACTAGTACTACCAGTTGCTTGAGGAAAGTGAAGTCTCACTTTAAAGCTGTCTGTGGGTAGCAGGTTGAATGACTTGCTTTCTTAAAATCATGGGATAGTTTGGGTTGGAAGGGACATTCAAAATCATCCAGTTCCAGCCCAGGGACACCTCCCACCACACCAGGTTGCTCAGTGCCTCATCCAGCCTGGCCTTAAACACCTCCAAGGATCGAGGGGGCATCCACAGCCTCTCTGGGCAACCTCTTCCACTGTCTCACCACTCTCGCAGCAAGGAACTTTTTTCTTAAATAAAACATTTCTAAACACTTCGAATTTAGTGATCAAGTTGTGATTTGCCAGAGCAACTTGCTCTGTAGCTGTTTAGGGCTGCAGAGAGATGAGCAGAGAAAAACCCTGTGATGGTTTCAGACAGCACTTTGCTCTTTAGCTGCTGTGAAGAAAACTTGCTGTAACCTACACCAGAGGCCACTTGTTTGGTTCTTTGCTGTGACAGCTACCAGCAGCAGCAGTCATTTCTCCTCTAACAGCCTTAGCTGACAGAGTTGTGTGCACTAATCACTCCCCTTGCTGCTCTGAATGAAACTGGGACATCTTGGAACCTGATTCCTTACGGTTGGACTGTCTGTGGCATCAGTGTCTCTGTGCTGGTGACACCAGGAACAGTCAGGGGTGTTACAAGCATCAGTTTGAAATTGAGGGGCTGTTGCTCTTGATACCAGTCTTCACAGGCAGCTTTTATTTCAGCAAAGTCTCTTCCTTAGGTTGTATTTTAATCAGTTTTATGTAGGACAAATTTTTACCAACTTAATAAGCAAATGCATTTCATTATTTTTGTTATAAGGTGTTTTTTAAAGTTGGTTTCTTTCGTATTTAATCCTTTCTGATCAAAGCCAAGTGGTTAATTTCAAAGTTTTAAGGAGTGTAGGTGCTTTGATAATGTTGTTTGTTACAAGGTTTTTTTAAAGTTGTTTGTTTTTCCTGTTTGATCAATTACCTTGCCTTTCTGATCAGAGTCAAGTGATGAATTTCAGAGTTTTAAGGAGTGTAGGTGCTTTGTTAGTGTTATTGAAGGATCAGGAGTAAACTTTAATAGAGGAATTGTGCTTTTGGTTGAAGTTAATAAATATGAACACCCTTGTAACTTTAGATCTAACTAATTACCTTTTTAAAACACCTCTCTTGAGTGGAACAGGCATGCACCTCAGATTAATAGATTCTTAAAAACTGTAAATCAGTTGATAAAATCTGTAGCCTGGAATTTAATATACATCAGTAATTTTTAATTCAATCACTGATCTTCTGGTTTTGTGGCTGAAATACGGTTTTTGTGTACATTATTTCTTCCAAGTTCCTGTGTTTTAAAACCAGTCTTAAAAGTAGAGAAGACCAGCTGCCAGTGAAAGAGGAAAGTAATTTTTACTGTGTCCTTCAGTAAACCCTGTGGAAGGTTATTTACTGTCATGGCAAAATGTTCAGTTACATAAAGTGTCACATTATTTTAGTTTCAGAGCAGAGTCTTTGAAAGAGTCTACTGTATATATCAGACTAGGAGTTGTGCAGCAAAATAGTGCTTTGTCTGCTATAAGGCTAAGTGCTTTTTTTCTACTGGCTGTGCCCCAGAGATGAGGAAGTAGGTGGGCAGCTTGTGTGCCATGACTTATGACAGTCCTCCTCTTACGACCTGTGAAATGAGTGGCACTGGTTTTCTCTTCAGCTCCCAGTCCCACGTGAGCCAGGGACTTTTGTGGCAAATGAACCAGAACAGAAATGAGCAAAAAGTGCATCTCTGAGGTCTTTTTCTTTCAAACACAGCCCTGGAACCCTTTGCTTTTTTGATTGTTTGCCTCAGAGAGGGAAATGTTCTTGAAATTATATGGCCTTGAATAGGAGCTTCCACTCCAAAGTTGTAGTTAATAGGAAGTTATCTGAAATTGGGTAAGCAAGCACCTTAATCCTTGGAATGTGGTTAGAATCAGAGTGGTTTGGATTGGAAGGGACCTTAAAGATCATCTAGGTCCTACCCCCCTGCCATGTGCAGGGGCATCTTAGTCCCAAGTATCACTAATGTCAGCATGTGAGGGTGTGTTCACCTTCAAAATGGGATTAAACTGGGACTGCACTAAAGTGTGGTCCAACCCTTGTGTAAGTAGAGAGGAATGAAACCTCAACTGAGAAAGAAAGTTCATTTGATAAACTTCTGCTGTCACTCAAATTAAGGATACAATACAGCATCAGAGATGTGGCTAGATAAAACAAAAAGTGTGGGGAGGAAAAAAAATCACACAGAGATCTGCGAAAGTCAATTATTAAAACCATTGCAACCCAAACCTAACCTTTTTTTTTTGACAGCTGACTTGGCAGGATTCATTGCAAACAAGTTACGTTAAATTTCCTTTCATCTTGCTAGTAATTTGTTTGAAAGATTTTAAAATGCAAAATCTTTTGGAAATTATTGAAAATCCCAAGTCAATAGGAATGACTTGGTGAGAGTACTCATTACATAGTCAAACATTTTCTTTATACTATCAGGTTTGCTTTGTAAACAGTGTTGTTTTTAATTTGAGTGAGAATGAATAAATGTATCTGTCCATTAATAAAGCTTTATTTTGAGCATCTCTTGTAGAGACATGAACCATGGTCAGTGTCTACACTGGCACTTGTGTCACTGAAAAGAGCCAAATCCATTCCCTGTCACAGCTGTGGCTGAAACTGGCCAGTTGATTCTATTTTTCATAACTGTGCAAGACCAGTTTGGTTAATTTTTCAAACCTTCATATGGAAAAATTTCCCAAGTGTTCTCTGGTGGTGGCCTTGTTGACTTGCTAGAGGTCATTCTGTAGCTTGAAGAAAAGGAATACCTTTTTCCAGCAGGATTTATTTATTTGAGAGCATTTACAATTGGATGTGTCAAGGATTTGTGGTGTTAAACTGTGTTCCCTTCCTAGTAATTTCCCCTGAAGTGGCAGCTGTATTTAATTTCATGTTTATGGCACTGAATTTTCCTTTAAACACAAATAAGAAATATTAAAAAAAAGTCACTATAAAAGGCTCAGAATTAGTTTAAGCAGTCATCATAGCTAAACCACGTGGTGAGGAATAAGCAAAGTAACCCACAGTCTCCTAAGAAAATGTTAATACCAAGAATTACTTGTCACTGATTGCTCTTGTTCTCAGTGCTTTATGGTTTGTCCTTGTTTGTCCACTTAGGATGGCATAATGTCATGTATTTTGCATGTTCTGCCACACAAATGTGGCTCCTTCAGAGGATGAAACATACCCTTGCTTTGGGTCAAGTCAGACTGTTGCCTTTTTTAAACTAAAGGGGGGAAAAAAGTAATTTTAAAAAATTCTGAAATCTCCTGCATTCCTTAAATTGATGACTTGCAATTTCCAGCAGTTGTGTTGAAGTCACAGAAATGCTTTTTAGTGCCTCTTAATTTGGTAAAATTCTAGATGTGTTTTCATAGATGCAGTTGAAAAGTTTGGGATTTTTCTTTTTTTTACCAGTCTTGTGATGCCTTTGGAGTCTCAAAAGGCATGAGCACCAAGGCAAGGACGTGAGCTCTACAGGGCACTGAAATGGGGATTTTCACTGTGCCAGAGGGAGCAGAAATGGGGAAGGGATAAGAATTGTTGTATAGACACATCCTTCAGAGGCAGAACCCAGAAAAAAACCCCTTCATTAGCATTGTGCTTTCTGAATTTTCTCAATCTTGTCATTCCTCTGCTGACAGCAAAGGGTTGTTGGAACTCATTAGAGAAATACTCCATCCCTTTGTGTTTGTCCACATGTACATGGGATGATAGCTCCTACTGATGGCTGATTACTGGTTACTTGAGGGATTGGATCATTCTGAGCATCAGGGGGCTCCATAATGAGCTTTTCTTTTTTACATTTTACTTTAAAAACCCCATTCTTTTACCTTTTTATTTTAAAAGTGATAATTTCAGCATTAAAACACTGAGGAAAAGATACAGGAAAGATTGGTGGTTCATTTCTTCTCCCCCATACTTGGTGTTCTAATTGCATGTGTGTTCTTTAAATTTATTTTCTTTTTTTTTCCCCCAAGACTCTGATCTGTTTCAGTGCATGGAGTGAGCAGTGTTCATTCTTAATGACCCTGCCTGTTAAATGTTTTGGGTTTTTTTTCTTTATTCATTGTGCAGCCTGAGGGTTGTTTACTGCCTGCTGCTGTCTGAAGACACAAAACCTAAATATCCAAAAGAAAAAAAAAAGCAAATATCCACACTGAAAGAAATTAATGTATTCTCACAAATCTCAGAGATCACATTGCCCTTTCCCTGGAGCTGTGCAGGCAGAGCTCAGAGGCACATAGGGTCCAGGATGGCAGGATGAGGAATAATGGATGTAAATTGGAAGAGGGGAGACTTAGACTGGAAAGAAGAAAGAAATTCTTTGCTGTGAGGGTGGTGAGACACTGGAAGAGGTTGCCCAGAGAGGTTGTGGATGCCCCCTCAATCCCTGGAGGTGTTTAAGGCCAGGCTGGATGAGGCACTGAGCAACCTGGTGTAGTGGGAGATGTCCCTGCCCATGGGACTAGATGTTCTTGAAGGTCCCTTCCAACCCAACCCATTCTATGATTCTAAAATTGTGTGTATTTTCTTAATTGCACTGATGGAGCAGAGCTACTCCATCTATCTTTGTCAGACATTGTAGATATTAGAAGTTCATAGGTATTAAAAATGTGAAGGATAATATTTTGGGAGCTCATTCTTTTTGAATTAAAAGATTTAATGTGACATTTTCCTAGGGCCAGCATCTAACTGTGGAGGAAAATAAAGAAAAAAAATTGTTTCTAAAGTTTGTTCATTACAGTAGTTCCTGTGTGATGTGGAGACTTGGAGCTCACTGAGCAGTGCTGCTTCTCCCAGAGATATCCCTCACTGTTGGATTAAGAATAAAGAAGCGTTTATTGATTTGTCATTTCTTCCTTCCTCAGGTTCCCACTCACAGAGGAAGCTGGAACCAAATGTGCTGAGAAATACAGAGAAGAACAGGCAGAAGAGCAAGATGAAGATGGAAATGATCAGCTTCTCTATAAAATGGGTAAAATATAGATATTTTTTGTTTCTATTGTAAATTGGGGCACACCTATCCATTTCATCACTGTGATTTTGCTTCCAATCTCCTCCTCCAAATAAAACTTAGTGTTTCTCTTTTGTTTAATGCTGTATTAAAAAGTGAACACTTTTTTTTTTTTTTGGAAACCATAATGTATAATGCTGATGTGATGCAACAGATTTACATAAATTTATCTTATTGCAGAGACACGATGGAAATGTGCCTGCAAAAGATAACACTGATTGGATTTACTATTTTATTTGCCAATTTTTTTAGTCCACATTATTTCTCTGTATATTTGATTGTTTCTTTGAACTGCTTTTAGAGAGAAATTTGACTGCCCTTCCTTCCTGGGAGCTCTGGTGAGAGCAGAAGGAGGCTGAGTTGCTTGTCAGGACAGCTCAGCTTCAAACTCCTCCTGTGCCTCTGAAATTTTCCACATTTGTTAATCCAGCTGATTTCCCAAGAAAAGTACATTTAGATGTTTGGTCTGTTGTGTGAGTCATCATCTAAGATGCCTTTTCTGACACATCAATGTCTGACAAACAGGAAAATTTTCTAGAAATTCCTGTCACAGAATCATAGAGTTGTAGAATCATTTGTTTGGAAGGGGCATTCATTGGTCATTTAGTGCCACCCCCTGCAAGGACAGGGACATCATGTGGCCTCTGGAACTCAGGCATATCCTGAAGCCTTTTTTTGTGGACTGGCATCACCTTAGAAGCCGTGGATGCAGTTGGCCTGTCCAACACATGCAGCACATCTGGCCACATTTCACCTCTCTCTTGTTCTCTTGACTTTACACAAAATATAGGTGAGAGGAGGAGATACTGAAAGGTGAAAGTGAGGAATAAAGGGACTTGAAGGAGCTTTGATTCTTGTGATTGGGGGAAAGTGGAGTTCTCTACTTGTTTATGTACTTTGCTTATGAAGGGAAAACAGCAATGAGTTGATAGAGTAAATTTATTGGGTAGTGAACACAAAGTATAGTGATAGTGATTGATTCAAGGGAATGTGTATTTTGTGTGGGCTTTTTGATGGCAGTTTGGGTCATATCAGTATTGATCTGAAGTTACAGGTGGATTCTGTGGCCCAGGACTTCCAGTTTTAAGTCTCACAGTTGTCATGGTGTTGGTTCCCCAGGCAAGCTCAGGGATGTTGCTTTCAGCTTCAGCACAGAGTGCATGTCTTCAGGAGAAAAACCACCAAAACATTTGTTTTTCAGTGTTTGCAGCATCTACTTGATGTTCTCAAACCCTGCCTTTTCATGGTGACTAACACTGGGGAGCCATTTACTTCTGGGATAATTTGTTTCCAAACTTATATGCTTAGGAGAAGGTCACAGAGACCATTAGGGTTGTGAAAAAGCGGTATAAAGTACAAAAAATGAGTATAAAGTATAAAAAGAAGAGATAACCTACCACCAGTACACTTTGTGCTTGCTGAGGAATCAGATCGCTTCAGTTTTGTGGGTCTTTTTTTTTCCAGTCTTGTGCCTTTTGCCTTATTAAAACAGGATTCTTAAAAGCTAATGCTTTATTAGTACTGGGTTTTGCTGAATTGGAGAATGGGATTTAAATTTTTGTCCCTACTTTATCTTGGTAAAGGATTGCTTGTATCTTCTCTTCCATACTTGTGAGTTTTTCAGAACTGCAGCTCTTAGGTGGAAAAAGCTGAGAGAGGTGGGAAGGGGAGAGGGTGCTGTGGCAGGAATGTGCTGACAGTGGGATCTTTTCCTGTGCAGCTTTAGGTTCCTTTCGTGCAAAGCTCCTGATGTCCCCATGGTGACATGTTTGTGCCAGAGGGAAGCCAGTCAGCCTTTGTGCAGTGCTGCTGTGACAGAATGCTCCACGTGAATATAACTGGGAAATATATTTAGAAACTTGGCCAAAAGTATTTTAAAGAGGACATTTTCTTGTACCCAGGGATCGTTCTACTGATTTCTGTTGAGTAACAATTGGATGGCTGTGCAGTGATTTCCTGGAACTATTGCTTCAGAAAAACGGTTTTCAATTTTTTAGTGTTTTCTGAAACCTTCCTAATGAACTGTTCAGTTATTTTGGGGTTGTTTTAATGTGGCAGTAACTAATTTTGTGTTCCTGGTAGGGGTTATAAACACGTTCAGACTCAGCACAGAGACAAAAGATACTGTTCCACTTGTTTCTGCTTCACTTGTGTGAGTTTTTTAGAAACCTTTACAAAGAAGGGGAGCTGTAACTCCAGTTATTTAGTAATAACCCTTTAATTTTTTCTTTACATTGAGGATGTCATTTGTATAAAGAATGAGATTTTTTTTTCCCCACTGCTTTTTGTGTTCCATGAAGATTTGATTATTTGCATGCAATCAAGTGAGTGAATTTCACTGTTGTTCTTGGTGAAAACCCTTTCAAATAGAAATTATTTCCACTTCTCTGTATTGAAATAATTAGCTCTTGGTTGTTGTTACTCCCAGGTTCTGCACTGTCTCTGTGTGAGTCAAGTGATTCATCTTCTATGCCAGAAGTTAACCAGAAATGTGTGGAGATGCCCATTGCCAGGCACCAGGAAGAGGTAATTCCCTTCTGCTTTCTCCCATTGGGGAATAAAGCTGAAAAATCACTTAATTTGGGTTTGTTGGCTGTTGGTTTATTTTTATTTACAGAAGGAATGTTCTGTTACTGTGTTAAACATTGGGCAAACCTTTGTTAATGGCACAAAGGCATAGTATAAAAATTGTTAAAGGTTTGTAGGGAAGTGTCTGCCCATGTTCTTTTCTCTGAGCTTTTATTGTAGAATGGTTTAGGTTGGATGGGACCTTCAAGATCATCTAGTTCCAACCCCCTGCCATGGGCAGGGACACCTCCCACCACACCAGGTTGGTCAGTGCTTCATCCAGCCTGGCCTTAAACACCTCCAGGGATTGAGGGGGTATCCACAACCTCTCTGGGCAACCTATTCCAGTGTCTCACCACCCTCACAGCAAAGAACTTCCTTTCTGTATTCTCCACCCTAAATCTCCCCTCTTCCTTTTTGCATCCATCACTCCTAGTCCTTCCATCCTGCACCCTATTAAAAGTCCTACCCCAGCCTTTCTGTAGCCCCCTTCAGGTATAAAGATACAATGAGGTTCTCCTTGAGCCTTCTCTTCTCCAGGCTGAACAACCCCAACTCCTTCAGCCTGTCCTCAGAAGGGAGGTGGCTCCAGCCCTCTCAGCATCTTGGTGGTCTCCTCTGGACCTACTCCAACAGCTCAATGTCCTTCTTCTGTTGAGGGCTCCAGAAGTGGACACAGTAATGTGTTTTATTAGTCCTGGTCTTTGCATATCTCCAGGAGATGGTTGAAAATACAACACATACTTAAAAATATTTGCTGTGTGGCTTAGAAGCTCTTGAGATCTCAAATCTTTTAAATATGTTTCAAGTGACTTTGTGGGTTTTGACTTTTTTAACTTGAAAATTTATTTCAGATCGTGTCTCTGATAGAAAGCAATTCTGTTGTGATTATCCAAGGAGCAACTGGCAGTGGCAAGAGCACCCAGATTCCTCAGTACATCCTGGATTACTGCACCCAGAGGTCCATGCACTGCAACATTGCTGTCACCCAGCCCCGCAAGATCGGAGCCATCAGCATTGCCAAGTGGATTAGCAAGCAGAGAGCCTGGCCCCTGGGGGGGTTGGTAGGGTATCAGGTATAGGAAAGGTTCAACTTGTATCCACAAATACATTTTAATGTATTATTTCTTCTTGGGTACTTTGAAGCATGTGTAGCACACCAAAGATACAGAATCATAGAATAGTTTGGGTTGGAAGGGACCTTAAATATCATCGAGTTCCAATCCCCCCACTAGATCAGGCTGCCCAGTGCCTTGTCCAGCCTGGTCTTGAACACCTCCAGAGAGGGGGCGTCCACAGCCTCTCTGGGCAACCTGTTCCAGTGTTTCATCACCCTCACTGTAAAGAATTTCTTTCTTATGTCAAGTCTAAATCTACCCCCTTCAAATTTACATCTGTTGTTTCTAGTCCGCTCATCAGATACCATATTAAAAATTCCTTCCCCTGCCTTTCTGTAGGACCCCCTCAGGTACTGATAAGTTACTATGAGGTCCCCTCTGAGCCTTCTCTTCTCCAGGCTGAACAACCCCAACTCCTTCAGCCTGTCTTCATAGGGCAGTTGCTCCAACCCTTTGACCATCTTCGTGGCCTCCTCTGGACCTGCTCCAACAGCTCAATGTCCTTCTTGTGTTGAGGGCTCCAGAACTGGACACAGTAACTCCAGGTGGGGTCTCACCTGAGCCCAGTAGAGGGGCAAAATCACCTCTCTGGACCTGCTGGTCCCACTCCTCTTGATGCAACCCAGGATTTGGTTGGCCTTCTTGGCTGCAAGTGCACACTGCTGGCTCATGTTGAGTTTGTCATCGACTGACACAGGCGGGTTCATGGGCAACATGCTGCACTCAAGCCACTCTCCACCCAGCCTGTGTCTGTGCTTATGATATGCAAAAACATCTTCATTTGGTGTGGAATTAGGGGTTTTTAGCTGTTCAACATCTGTAGTTACAGAATCATAGAATGGTTTGGGCTGGAAGGGACCTTAAAGATACCTATTTCTGCACTCTAATAATTACTCATCAATATTACTGAATTGTTGCAGGAAAACTTTGTTTTGTCACATTTTACTTTTAAGCTCCTAAATTAACACACTTGATAGGCTGAGGGAGTTGGGCTTGTTCAGCCTGGAGAAGAGAAGGCTGCGGGGTGACCTCATTGCAGCCTTTCAATACCTGAAGGGAACCTACACCCAGGAAGGAAGTAAACTCTTTGAAAGGGCTGACAATAGCAGGACTAGGGGAAATGGATGCAAGTTGAAGGAGGGAAGATTTAGGTTGGATGTTAGGGGGAAGTTCTTTACTAGGAGAGTGGTTAGGTCCTGGAACAGGCTGCCGAGGGAGGATGTGGATGCCCCGTCCTTGGACGTGTTCAGGGCCAGGTTGGACGGGGCCCTGGGCAACCTGATCTAGTAAATGTGTTTGGTGGCCCTGCTAGACAGGGGGGTTGGAGTTACATGATCCTTGAGGTCCCTTCCAACCCGGGTCATTCTGTGATTAGTTTGACTTCACTGCATCTACCAGTCTATGTCAGGACATCCATGTGTCTGTGGTCAGACTGTTTCATTGTTCTCTTATTTCGTATTAAAAAGTGAAGAAATAGTTTTTCCTTTTAAATCTACCTCCTCCTATTGCTTGGTCAGATTCTGCTTCTGCCTCAGCTCTGTCCCTGCACTTCAAACCTGGTGCCACTTTGATATTTTGATAAGGATGCTGGTGCTTTCATCATCTCTCTGTCAGTGACCACAGCAAAGTGCTGTCACCACTTTTTAACTTAAATTTTGACAGCAGCTGCCTCTGGATGAGCTTCGTTGGGTCCTAAGTTCAGCAGGTCCATGATTAGGGGATTTTTATGGAGAGTTACCTGCTTCTAGAGTCCTGTTATAGCAGGGATACGCCTTTGTTTCTTCTTCTCCATTATTTTTCTTGGTCAGGAAAATGGAAGAGTTAAAATAAGTATAAGTAAAAGAGTATAAATTCTTTTGCTCTGTTTGTTTTGTAAGTGCAAAGTGAGAAGATGATACAGCTTTCTTTTTACCTGCCTGGTGTCAGCTAAAGTTAAAGAATTACATTGGCAATCATAAATTCACTGTTTAACTTCAGTTTATAGAATTCTCCACTCAATAATTGCTTGCCTGGTCTTGATGAGATCTTAATCCTCTTCCCTTTTCTCCTGTCTGGTAAGAAAATTGTGTTTTGGCAAAATTTTGGTGGAGAGATCACGGCTTTTACCTCTTTAAAACCTTTGAAAAATTCTTCTAAGGCTGTAGCACAGGGCAAAAAAAGTGTTCCCTTATTTTATGAATGTTTAGGGTTTTTAAAGACTATCCTAAAGAAAATATTTGCTTCCTGAGTTACCCAATTCTAGTCTTCTACAACTCCATTTGTACAGAGGCTTTTATATTTGTGAATGAGTGATTCTAATGGGTTTACACTGTATCTCACTTTGGAATGCTTTCTGATACTTAATTCCTGTAATGATGTGAATTATCTTTTCTCATCTGTGCTCTCCTTGTGTCAGGTGAGCTTGGAGAATGTTTCCACCAAGGATACGAAGTTGCTCTATTTGACCAATGGAGTTCTTCTTCAGAAAATAGTCAGTGCCAAAAACCTGGATGAATTCACACACATCTTCATTGATGAAGTAAGTTGGTGGAAAGAAATTCATAATTATTGATAAGTAAAACTTCCTTTGTCTCAAAATCCTAAAGGAAAAGGAAAATGCAGACATGTCCTTGCAAAGATGCATTTTGTAAAGTTTCCCAGCCCTCTCATCATCCTCATGGGCTCCTCTGGACCCACTCCAACAGCTCAATATCCTTATTTTGAGGGCTCCAGTAGAAGTGGTATCATCCAACCTTGGGTATCATTTAGCTGTTAATGCCATCTGAACTAGTGACTGATGCTCCCACTTGTTTTTCTTGTCATTTATTCTGCAGATTTCATGACTTAGTGGTGACATGATTTGTCCAAAAGGGTTTTCTAGTCAGCTGAGGCCCTGCTTTGGGATTTTCAAATTGATTTGTGTGTAATTTTCATATGTGGTGTTTTTTCTCTTGAGAACATATTACTCCAGGTGACAAAAATAAAGCCTGGAGTAGCAAAGGAAGAGATGAAGAAAAAGAGGAGCATGAATTAATTGAAATTAAGTTGTGGGTGATGTCTTGCAGGTGCATGAACGTACAGAAGAGATGGATTTCTTGCTCCTGTTGGTCCGTAAGCTCTTGTGTGCCAAGTCTCAGTCTGTGAAGGTAGGTTTGGAGTATATTCTCCTGCTGCTTCTTGCAAGAACCAATTTTTACAAGTTTTTGTGATCTACAAAGGTTATCTTTTAATTTTTTTAAGTTTTTACCTTAAAATGTGTTGTCATTTTTTTATTACAGTATTATTTAGTTTGCCACTCTTCATAAGGCAGCAAGCTGAAGGGCAGACTTATTTCTGGCTGCTATAACATGTTTTGAGAGACTTTTTTTTTAAGTCATGCTAAAATGCATTAGTTTCTAAAGTCTGCTTTGGGCTAAAAAATGCAAGATGGATGGAGTGCAATTATGTGTTTGGTATTGAGGGCAGTGCTTATCCTTGGTTAAATGGGGGAGCGTTTAACTCCTGGAAATGCTGAGCTGCTGCTTTGAAAGGGGAAAAATATATTTAGAAAAATAACTAAACTCTGAATTTAGGCATTGAAATTTCTGGGAGGGAAAATGAGGCTGAGATTTCTTTCAGTGCAGGTCAGAAAAATGGGGCTTTGTGCAGAGATACTTAGTTCTTGTGGCCTCAAAGTAAGAGGGTCATGAATTAAGAAGTAATTAATTGAAGGATTATTAAGAAATGAAATACAGGTGGCAGACTTATTTCTGTGCAGTGGTTTGGAACTGCAGACTTTGGCTGTCCCTTAAATGCATCTGTTAATTGTCTAGTTAATGCCCACTGTTCTGGTCAGAACAGACATTACTGGCTGGTTTTGGGGTTATTGGGAAGAAATCTGTTGTATAGAATTCACAGAATTGATTCAGACTCAGAAAACATGATGTTTAGATCTCAAAACCTTTTGAATTCACAGTTAGTAGCATGAATTGAGTGAAAAGTAATATTTTGATCACAGCTTTTCTTACAAGGCTCTTCCATCTGCTGCTACCATTGCCAAATAGTTAGATGACATTTGGTTGGTGAGAAGTTTGCCCTCAATGCTTAATATCTGGATGGTGTAATAGAAGGAAACCCTTCAAGTCCTCTTATGGTTTCTGTGTAGGTCTTTTTAATTCTCACTAATCTGTAAATGGGGAAAATTGTTACTGGGAATCCTTTATATTCTTCTCTGCAGTTTTTTTTTTTTTAGGTAACATGTTCATGAGGTATAAATCTAAGTACCTCTAGATCTGAGGTGTTCCTGTCCTATCAATGGGATTGGACTAGATAATCTCTTGAGGTCACTTCCAATCCCTGATCTGTCTGTGATTCTGACATTTGTGGGTGTGTTTCTCTCCTTGAATTATTTTTTATGGGGAGAGGAGGAACTCTGCATATTTCCTGTGTTTGAACAGAGATGAACAGGTAACTCTGTTCTAATCCCACGAGATCCTGTTCCATCCTTTTTCAGCCCTAGGATGCACACCCATAGTAACCAAATTAGACAACTTTACCACAAAAAAAAAATAGAGATTCAGGCCTAATTTGGAATTTTGTGTTAAAACTCATGTTAGATGTGCTGTGCAATTTCTTTACCAGGTGATTCTGATGTCTGCTTCCATCAACTGCAAAGAATTTGCTGATTATTTTACACTTCCAGCTGCTGCTGGTGTGAATCCAGCCTGTGTGCTGAAGGTGGAAGGCAGGACCTATGCAATTGAAGAATATTACCTTGATGATGTGCAGTCCATGGTTAAGTTCAAGGTATTACCCATGTTCTGGATACTTTATTTTCTTCAAACATAGTAAAGAAGAAATGGGAGCAATCCATGGCAAGCTGTGTAATAAAAATACAAATAACCAACTTGATGTTAGTGCATCATAACAATTAATATTTGCTAATAAAGCAGGAGTCTCCTTGCCAGCAGCCTGCTTCTTCTTTTCATGGAACAAGTTGAATATTAAGAGCTGGGAATTCCAAGTAGTACTTGGAATTTTATTTGGTGGCTTCCATCCAAGGTGAAAAACCTAAAAGCAGGTGCAGAGGGTAATAAATGAGGACTTAAAAGATGGGTTTTTTTAATCCATCTGAGGAGCCCTGAGTATTTTCTTGCCTGGCTCATGTTGCTGATAGGCATGTTAATGAGTTCATGTTGCCATGTGGAAGCTCATCATGCTGAAATCAAAATCAGCTGCCTGAGGTACAGGCTTGAGGCTGTAGTTCTAAATATTTTCTTTTTGCTTAGGAAAATGTGCACATTTCAGAGAGAAGAATACACAAGTGAAAACATTATTTGCTTTTTAGTTAAATGGATTTTTTTTTCCTGAGTTTCATCTTCATTTTAAATGAGTAACTAAAATGAGGCCATGTGAATCTCAACTTGCTGTTTAAAGCATCTTGATTGGAATCAGTTCAGTCACTTGTCTTGTTTGCTGTGAGATTGGAACCTTTTGTCTCTTCCCAAAAGAACTTAAAATAATTGGATGTTACTATATAAATGTGATGTTCTTTTAAGGATTCTGTACAGTTCTTGGCTTGAATTTGCTTGTGTTTTCTGCAGGTGATAATTTATTATCAAGCATAGCTTTTAAAAGCATTTTTTCTCAGAGCAATTCTGACTTGGATAATTTGGGATTTCACCAAAAACAATTCTGTTTTGGAAGATAAATAGAAATGCCAGTCATTATTTTGTCTGCTCCTGTGTGCCTGTTGGCAGTAAACCCTTTGATGTGCTCAGATAGGCTTCTAGATGAATCAAAGATAAAGCCTTCCACTTGACTTGCTGCATTTGTAAGAAATAATAGAAATAAGGAGAAGAAAGGAAGGAAGCAGCTCTTCAGTGTAGCACAGGCTTACCCTTGCCCAGTTAATGGGTCATTTAGAGGTGCTGCTGTTTAATTTTTCTAGCTTAGATGTGTTAAAAAAAAAAAGTTTTTTTTTTCAAGCATGATGACCTTTGCAAGCATGTTGTTCCAGATATTTAAGTGGATGGTTTTGTAACCACCTTGTTCTAGATGTTGGGTTTTATCATCGTTTTGTCCTCTAATTCTCAAGCAATTAGAAAAGTGCAAGTTTTGATGAGAAGGCTGTATCTATAGGCAGATTTAAAGCTCCTTGTATAAGTGTTTACCTATTACAGTATTGGAGATATCATAGGAACATAAAATTATTGGGTTGGAAGGGTCCTTCCAGGGACATCTAGTGCCACCCCCTGCAGTGACAGGGACATCCTGCACTAGATGAGGTTGCTCAGAGCCTCAGCAAGCCTGGCCTTGGATGTCCCCAGGCATTGATGGGGCCTCCACCACCTCTTTGCATAACCTCTTCCAGTTTCTCCCCATGCTTATGGGGAAGAACTTCTTCCTCCTGTCTCACCTAACCCTGCCTGCTCTAGTTTCCAACCACTGCTCCTCATCCTGTGTGTCTGTGCTCTGGCAAACAGCCTCTTTCCAGCTTCCCTGGAGAGCCCCTTTAGGCACTGGCATCAAATACACAATTAGATTTTATTTTATTATTTAATTCTACAAGCACATTTCAAAGAAGTAGGTAACTCAGGTCTCTGACAGTAGATGCATGAAATGCTGTGTCTGTGGTTCTCACCCAAGGCAAAAAAGAGTCCCATTTTTTTGGCTTCCAAATGTAAAAACTCCTTCACTTCCCTGAACTGAAGGTAGAGAAGTGCTGTCAGAAGCTGTTCCCGTTGCCTTGTTTTATTTCAGTCAGCTCTGACTGGGCTTTTGGACTTGCTGTTTGTCACATCGCTGCCTTAGATCAGGGGTGATGTGGCAGCCTTGTCAACTTCAAGGATGCTACAGGTACAAGTGATGGCAGCACTGGAAAGACAAATTTGACAGTTGTTTAAGCAGGGGTAATGGAAACCCAAAAATCTTAGGTTGAGGCAGCCCAGAAAGCAGCATTTCCTTGGCTTATTACACAGATCAAGAAAGAAGTGATATTTAGTGCCATCTGTGATGGTAAAAAGTAGATGTTTGAGCCTAAATAGAACAAGAACAACCCTATGTATCAATATGAGTTGGGGACTGAGATGTTTGGGAACAGTGGAAAGGGACCTGGGGGTCTTGGTGGAGAGCAGGATGACCAAGAGCTAGCAATGTGTCCTTGTGGCCAAGAGGTACAGTGGCATGCTGGGGTGTATTAGAAGGAGTGAGATCAGTAGGTGGAGAGAGGTTCTCTTTCCCCTTCCACTCTGCCCTGATGAGACCACAGCTGGAATAGTGTCCAGTTGTGGGGCCCTCAGTTGAAGAATGTAGTTAAGAGGTGATGAAGTTAGCTTTAGATTTAATGACTTAGTGGTTTATGTTCTTAAATTGGAAAAATACTTGCCAAAATGAGCACACAGGTGTGAGATCTTCGTGCTGTCACCCTGTGCCAACATGAGAACTTTGTTGTCCATGCAGTATCCTCCTCCAAGGACAGAATGCCCAGGGATAGGAAGGGAGCTCTATGAAATTGCAGTGGATTTGATTCAGTCGTTTGATGAGCTGGAGAGGAAGAGCAACAGGTAAGATAGTCCAAGATAGTTGAAGTCTTTCTTTGGGGAGATCATACACTGATTAAGGAAGAGCAATAGCCCATGTAGCATGGTTATAAGTGGGGATTTCATTTTCTCTGCATCTGGTGTTTATTTGCTGTATTTTTCAGAAAGCGTAGTCTCAAATAGTACTTCCCATTTTTTCAGGGAGTTTAATACATCTTAAAGCAAGATGTGGGCTTCTGCCTGGTCTTGGAAAATGAGGTATTTTAGGGTAATGAAGTAGGTTGAGATAGAACTAATGAAACTGCTTCTTCTTGGTAGGGAGGGAAAAAAGCTGAGTGTTCCATCAGAATGTGGAAGTGTGCTGGTATTTTTACCAGGTGAGTACATCTAAATTTTTCATTATTTGACATATAAGAAGCTTGCTTTTGGTGCTTTTTCAAAGGATTTGGTGTAAACCAAAGAGGTAACTGAGGTCTAGCCTACTACATATAATGGTTTGGGCTGAAAGGGACCTTAAAGAAGATCTAGTTCCAACCCCCCTGACATGGGCAGGGACACCTCCCACTCATTGGAGCTGGGGGTTGGACCTAAGATGATATTTAAGGTCCTTCCCAACCCAAGCCATTCTATAAGATGACATAAATAGATTTTTGTTGTTTTAGTTTTCCCTTGGAAAGCTCTTGGAGATAGCTTGTTTTGGCTGAAATAGCTAAATTTGTCCTAAAGCAGACACTCAGCATGTGGTGGGTGTTTCATTTCCTTACAACTGACAACGAAGTGGATGCTGGCAGATGACCTCTCTCTGATACCATTCCCTTGCTTAAAGTGTGAAATTGCAGGGAATTGCTCTTGAAAAAGTGACTCTGTTTCAGTGACTCATTATTACATGAACAGGTTTTCACTGTCTAATGAAACAGCAGGAGGGTTAAACACTAAATGAGGGAAGCCTGTTAAGAATTGAAGACAAGAATTGATTTTAGAATTGTTTATGATGACTGAAAATACTTTTTCCCTAGGTTTGAGGGAAATCAGATACCTGCACTCGTGTCTCTCCAGTATGTTTAACAAGAAGTAAGTCAGACACTTTCTTCAGTTAAACTTTTTGGGTGCATGAGTTCTGTGTGTAACATGATTTGTCACAGTTGTAGTCAAGTTTTATATCCTTGTGTCAGTAAATTTGTCACAAATTATTTCCTTTAGGTGGCAGATGTACCCTCTTCATTCCTGTGTGACCTTAGAGGAGCAAAGTGATGTGTTTTCCACTGCAGCTCCTGGCTACAGAAAGGTAAATTGTTCTGGAATCATTAATTCCATATACAAAGTATGTGCTCTGCTGCTTCATTAAGGAAAAAAAAAATTTTTTCTTGTGGTTCATTGCTCTTTTTTTAATATCCAGAGCAGAAACACAGCTTTGCCTTCACTTTTGTATTTCTCTTTATTAAGTTGTACTTCTCATGTAGAAAAACTGTGATTAACTTCTTTCTCTGCGCATTCACTGCTCATATTTTTGCTTCAAACCTCAGATTATCCTCTCTACAAACATAGCTGAGAGCTCTATAACAGTTCCTGATGTGAAGTATGGTGAGTCCTTCTAAATCTCATCACTGGCTGTGTTTTCCTTGTGCTTGCCTAAGTCTCTGCACCCTGCCTCTGTTTGACAAGGCAGGAGGTCAATTTGGACTTGTTGTTCCCCTTTCAGAAAAGGGAAGACTCTTGAATCTGAAGAGATGAAAAAATAAACCCACAGAGTGGGATGTTGGTGTTGATCTTCACTGGAGGGGGGGGGGAAATAAGTTTTAAATATAACAACAAGCAGAATTAGACCTCACATCACAGTTCCCTTAAGCTTTTTATTCCCATTTTGAGTGTGTTTTGAAATAAATGCATCAGATTCAGTGAAATTTTAATACAAAATGCCTGAATGCAGAAGTGGTTGCCTTCTGGTGCTTGTCACCTCCACTAATTTATTACATTTATCTTAAAATTCTGTTTGTAGTTGGGTTAGTACCCAGGGAATCCTGGCTCTGGTTGCTTATAAATCTGTTGTTTTATTGTCTTCAAATAATTGTGATTTCTTTTTTATAATAACACAAAGTCATCCTGTGTTTTTTGCCACTGCCATGAGGATAATAATGACAAATTTTTTTTTTCTTAATTGCAGTGATAGATTTCTGCTTAACTAGAATTTTAGTTTGTGATGAGGAAACTAATTACCAGAGTTTGAGGCTTTGCTGGGCATCTAAAATAAACTGCAATCAAAGAAAAGGTAAGATGGCAGAAGGGAGGAATTTCTGATGGCAACCAACATGGGGAATTCTACCTTCCTTTTTGTTTTAGTCACAATAAGAAGCACAGATTTTTTTTTCATATAAATAACTTTTAAAAAAAAATGTAATGCCTCACCATATTAGGTTATGGAAATTAAAAGAAACAGCTATGCCTGAATGTTTTAAGTATTTTTCTGGATAAATTTATTCTGTTTTAGTGAAAACTTAAAATTCACAGACTATAGAACTTCAAGTCCATGGGAGGACTTTGGTATATAATAATAATTTTTTTATTTTAGAAGGATGGGACAGATACTTGGAGGTATTTATTAAGTACTTGTGAGTTTCAGCTGTGAAAGAAACTTCCTTGTCTGTGCAACTCTCAAATCAGTTGAACTATCCACAGCAGAC
Organism: Turnix velox; assembly: GCA_013400935.1. Classification (NCBI taxonomy): domain Eukaryota; kingdom Metazoa; phylum Chordata; class Aves; order Charadriiformes; family Turnicidae; genus Turnix; species Turnix velox. The sequence goes on along the minus strand of VZTY01010395.1, from coordinate 21,367 downwards.
TCAAGTTCTGACCTGTTTGTTGTATGGGGCTGAAAAACATTTCCTATCTGCTTTTCTAGCAAGACAGCACTCCTAAATGTCAAAATTTTTCTAGTTTCAATCAGAAGGGGTGCTAAATAAATGAATAACAATGACACAATCATAGAATGGTTTGGGTTGGAAGTGAGATGGATGGATTTTGAAGAGCTAGAAATGGGCCTTTTAAGAATGACTGATTTGGTGGGTTTTTTGTGTGCAGGTCGTGCAGGACGTGTATCCAAAGGCTATTGTTACAGGCTGGTGTACAAGGACTTCTGGACAGACTTCATTCCCGAGAAGATAGAGCCTGAGATTATGGTAAGACTTTTGGGGAACATTAATATTTTTAATGCATGTGGTCATAATAACACACTTTGGTGTACTCTTGCTGAAGTTGGTGTAAGATTTGAATAATGGCAAGATTGAAAAGACCATTCTGTGTAGTTTCCTTTATAGAAGGAATAGTGGAATGATTTGGGTTGGAAGGGACCTTCAAGATCAGCCAGTTCCAGCACCCCTGCCATGGGCAGGGACACCTCCCACTACACCAGGTTGCTCAATGCCTCATCCAGCCTGGCCTTAAACACCTCCAGGGATTGAGGGGACATCCACAGCCTCTCTGGGCAACCTCTTCCACTGTCTCACCACCCTCACAACAACTAACTTCTTTCTTCTCTCCAGCCTGAATCTCCCTTCTTCCAGTTGGATCCATTCCTCCTAGTCCTGCCATCCTGGTCCCTATGAAAGCAACCTACTCAGAAGAAAAATATCTTTAATTGCCCAAAATTAATTTGAGGTGACATTAAAAACTGTCTTCCCTGCAGCGTTGTCCACTGGGAACCACAGTGTTGAAAATCAAGAAGTTTGATATGGGGGCTCCCAAAGACTTACTGGGAACTGCTCTCTCTCCACCCAGTGAAGGGGACATTGAACGTGCCATACTGCAGCTGAAAGAGGTAGGCAGGCTTTGATTGGTGTCTGGATTGGGTAAATAAAACTGGAGAAGTATTTTTCTTGGTATTTAAGGCTAAAATCTTATTTGGAACTGTGTCTAGAGCATACTTTCTCACATTGGACTTGTTTAGTTTCTGTCCTCTTCTCACAGCAAAGAATTTTTCTTCTCTTCAGCCTAAATCTCCCCTCTTCCGATTTGCATCCATCACTCCCAGTCCTGCCATCCTGGACTCTATTCAAAATTCCTACCTCAGCCTTTCTGTAGCCCCCTTCAGGTATTGAGAAGCTACTAAATTGATCCAAGAACCTCAATTTAATTAGTTTTTATACAAATTGACACTGCTTTGAGATGATTGTTTGCTTCTTGTATTTGCTAAGAAACCAATCATGTATTGGCAACTTATCCAAGTGAATAAATGTGAATTTCTCTAGCTGGGAGCACTTACATCAGGTGTGCAGGCAGAAGACGATCCCCACGATGGTGAGCTGACCTTCTTAGGGACTGTGCTGGCACAGCTGCCTCTGGATCTGCATCTGGGCAAACTCATAGTCCTCGGGCATGCCTTTGACTGTTTGGAAGAGTGTCTCATCATAGGTAACTGAGAGGAGACCCTGAGAAGGGTGTTTGTGTGGAAGGAGGTGGTTTTCATAGGATCATAGAATGGTTTGGGTTGGAAGGGACCTTAAAGATCATTTAGTTCCAAACCCCCTGCCATGGGCAGGGACACCTCCCACCACACCAGGTTGCTCAGTGCCTCATCCAGCCTGGCCTTAAACTCCTCCAGGGACTGAGGGGTCATCCACAGCCCAGAGGGGCAACCTCTTCCAGTGTCTCGCCACCCTCACTGGAAAGAACTTTCTTATTTCCAGCATAAAAATCTCCCCTCTTCCAATTTACATCCATTATTCCAAGTCCTGCCATCCTGTACCCTCTTAGAAAGTCCTACCCCACCCTTTCTGTAGCCCCCTTCGGGTACAGAAAATTTACTATGAGGTCCCCCCTGAGCCTTCTCTTCTCCAGGCTGAGTAACTCTTAGAATCATGGTTCAGTTCNATTTTCTATGCTACTGTGAACATTACCTTCATTTCTCCAATTTTTCATGTTCTCACTGTGTTTTTTTCCTGTGGCAGCTGCATCACTCTCTCTGCGCAACTTCTTTGTGATGCCTTTCAAGCAGCACGTGGAGGGATACAGGTACCACCTCATTTTTTGCCTCTTCCTTCTGGATTTGGGGCTACAAGGCTGAACTTCACTTAAATATTATTTTTCATGTCCTGAGGGTCATGTTCTGTCCAAATGCTAAGCAATGCTTTGGTAGAGGGATGGGACTACGTGATCTCTGGAGGTCCCTTCCAATCCCTGATATTCTGTGATTCTCTGCACTGCTTTTTCAGGGTGACTGAGGTACTGAGATATATTTCTGTGTGAGCTGATTGTTATTCCAAAGCCAACTCAGCCTTTCTGGCTACAAAACTTGATTTTTCAGCTTTGTGATGCAAAGACATCAAGATGTCTGTTAATTTCTTTTTTTTTTTTTTTTAATGAAAAAACAATTCATAGAATGGTTTGCATCCATTACTCCTAGTCCTGCCATCCTGGATCCTACCCACACAGTTTGCCTTCAGCAAAGACATGGGAATAAGAACAAATAATAATGATAAATGTTTTTTAAAGATTTAATATTGTAGTGTTCTGAGCTGTGTAATACTTTCAACATCTGACAAAACAAATTGTTGATAACTTTTTTTTTCGTTCACATTGCCAGGAACAAATTGGGTTTTGCTGGCAGTAGCAAGAGTGACTGCATTGCAGTTCTGAATGCATTTAAGGTAAGGCTTTTTTCCAGTTTATCTCTCAGTGAAGCCTGATAGACTTAGATGGAGCTTCTAACCTTTGCAGGCTCAGTTGTTAGGAACTTCACATCCCTCCTGGCCTCTGTGAGACTTTCTGAAGGTTGTGTCCTGCTGTTACCACTAATTCTGATGAGCTCATTTGTTACCACTGTGAGGGAGCCACACAAATTAAGGTGGCAAGAAATCAAGGTCATCTCTGGTATTTAAATTGGTGCTAAGAAATGTTCTTTGGTACAGATAATTAAAAAAAAAATCATTTAAACTGTCACATTAGAATTTGTAGGAACTATTACTGAAGCTTTGCAGTTTGTTTCTGAATATTATGTTTCTTTCTTAGGCATGGCAAGCCTGCAAAGAGAAAGGGCAGCTGAGACATCCCAAGGTTAGTTGAACTTTTTTTTTTCTTCTTTTCTATTCAGAGTTGGGAGTATTTATGCTCTTCACAAGGGATTTTGCTAGCAATCTTCCTTCATAATAATCATAACTTTTATAAGTAAATAGAAGTTAAGGCTTTAAGAGAATTTTAGTCTTTGAATCCAGTATTTGAAGGCTGTCCCTTATGTGGTTCCTTTCACAGATGGAACAACAGTAGCCAGAGGGTTTCAAATCCAAGCTGAAAAGGGAAATTCAGCTGTAGTTAAAGGACATACTTTTAATATGCTAAGTTTCCCTTCTTTTTTTAAAGAAACATACAAATCTTTCCTTTTCCCCCAAACCCCTGGAAGATGGATATTTATGTGCATCAGTCACACAGAACTGCCTCTGGTTTTCATTTCTATGCTCTTTTCAGAGCATCATGGGCTGTAGCAACACCAGGGCTTAACACACACTGAGTAGCCAGGGTGGACAGAGTCTGTCTGATGAGATTATGCATTAAGATAAAGACTTTTTGGGATTTTTATGAGGTAGAGTCCACCTACAAATAGATCTTATAGTTAGCAACACAGAGGAGATGGTCTGATGGTAACCAAAGTCAAGTGTATCATTGCCTTTGCTTTTATACTGAATACTCACCTGGCAGGGATCCAAAAAAGGTTGAGAAGTTACATCAAATTCTTCTATACCTGTATGTTTTTTTTTTTTTCTACTCAGAAGAATATGAGGGAAAGTTTTCTACCAGCAGGAGAAACAAGCTTCTGAAAATGTTTGTGTTTCTCCCTTTCTTTTCCAGGATGAGCTAGCCTGGGGTCGATCAAATGGTATTCATATCAAGAAAGTGAAAGAGGCAAGATGAAATCAGTTCTTCTGCTTATAAAAATGATTGTTTTTCCTTATTTCCTACAAATGCTTATATTTGTGTATCTATCAAGATCTACAGGTGTATATTGTCTTCAAAGAAACTGCATTTTTAGGGTCTGTTTCTGGGAGATGCTACTGTTTAAGTAGGGGAAGGTATGGGGATTCCCTTCTAACCCAAAATATTCTATGATCCTATTCAGGCTTTTGCTAGCAGACTTGATTTTAATTTTTTGGGTGGTTTGGATCTCCTTGTTGTGTAACAGAGTTCAAATTTCAGGTGGCAGAGTTGTTTTACAACTTGAAGGAACGAGTCAGTGCATTTAACATGCACGTCAGTGCTCAGCCATCTCCTGTGGATCAGGAATCTCTGCACAAACAGCGCTTCATCTTGCAGGTAAAGCTTTCTTGGCTCTGCTGGGGAGAGACAGCCTTTACAGAATTCAATCTAATGGAATAAAGTGCTAGAATGAGAGAATTATAGGGTTGGAAAGACCTTCCAAGGCCACCAAGTCCCACCCCATGCAGTGACAGGGACATCCTGCACTAGATGAGGTTGCTCAGAGCCTCAGCAAGTCTGACCTTGGATGTCTCCAGGCACTGATGGCTTCCACCTCTCTAGGCAACCTTTTGCAGTGTCTCCCCACCCTCATGGGGAAGAACTTCTTCTTTTTAAAGTGTTTTAAAGGATTTGCTTGAGTGAATGCTTAGCCTGAACTAATTCCTGTAAAGAAATGGGGGGGGGGGAAGTTTGTGGGAAGATGTGTTGGCATGGTTCTGCCTTTCTTCAGCAAACTGAATATAATCTGCTGTGTTTTACAAAGTATTTTCTTGATTTTTTTTTTCAGGTAGTGATGGCTGGTGCTTTCTATCCGAACTACTTCACTTTTGGAAACTGTGATGAGAAAATTATTATGAGGGACCTTGCTGGCAAAGATCCCAAAACTACTGTCATGGTATGTTGAGTGGCTTAATAAAGAATTGAGTAATGAAAATAAGGTGTGCTTGGGGTGATGATTTTCAAGTAGAGTTCTGCCTAGAGCAAGGAGATAAATAATCTACTCTGATCCTGCGTGGTTGCTTGTCTCCTCTCCCCTCTGCCTTCCTTCCAACATCATAAACATTGTGTGGGATGTTTTGGAAGAATTCCTATTGAGAGCTTTCTCCCTGAATTTGTTCTGGCACAGGCAAACAGCTTTCATGAAACTACTAAAAGATTTAAAAATTGAAGCAGGACTATCAAGGGTGCTTTTTAGGGAGTCTTTATGTAATGTCTTGTTGCAAATGAAATGGTAGTTTTTTAGGATCATGGAATGGTTTGGGTTGGAAGGGACCTTCCAAGACCATACAGTCCAAACCCCTGCAGTGACAGGGACCAATGAAGCTGATTTGATTGTCTTTTAAGACTTTTTAATTGAATTACAGTAATTTTTGACTTTGGGGTTTAGATGATGTGCCCCTTCTGCAGCTCAGTCACAGGAGGGAAGTGAACTATTGAGGTGAACTCAATAATGCTTTAAAGTAATTGAATGTACCCAAAATTCATGTCTGTTCTTTAACAGCTGAAGAATATTCCTCCCTATGGGTATCTGTACCATAAACAGTTGCAGTCACTGTTTAGGCAGTGTGGGCAGGTAAAATCCATTTCCTACGACGGATTAAAGTAAGTATAAATGTCTTTGTCTCCTGCCTTCCTCAGCTTTTGAGTTATTAACCTAATAATCAATGTCTTTGGTAATGATGCACCAAGAAAATTAGTTTTTCTTAGCTTTTTGGAATTAATGACTGATACATTAAAACTAAGAAAGGTGGATTTGAAGTTTTCTATACATTGGTTGGAATAACATGAGAGAAGCTGGCTTGTAGAGACCTTCTGCTTGATCTCCTGTGTTGTCTGCCAACAGAACTACCACCAATCTGGTTTTATTTCTAACTTAGACACTGAATTTAGCTCATTTGTGTAGTCAGATGCTGTGTGACTGGCTGTTAGAGCTCATTTAGCTAAAAAAGTTGCTCCCAGATAAATTAATGTAGCCTGTCTTATGTCCTCTCTAATCCGTAACTCATTTTTCCCATTCCTTCCATTTGAATTCAAGATTGTCAGTTAATTTGGTGTGATTGAGTCTGTAGGGAAGTTTTTTTTATACCCATCATGATAATTAGAGTTTTAAACTGCAGAAGAGGTGCAGACAAAGCTTTTGAGGGGCCTGTTTTACTGTTTGGCCTGCTAAGGAGAAGGGAGGGAGGAGAAATGGTGGCATTTATGAGTATTTTTGGTTGAGTTTTGATACCTCGTCACTTACTATAGTTGTATTTTGGGGTGTTTTTTGTTAACAGGGCTTTTGTAGAGTTCTCCCATAACCCCGTGGAAGGCTATAAGGTGCTCCCTGCAGTGTACCTGTCAGTCAAGATGGCACAGCTGAAAATCCCTCTCGAGCTGAATGTTCACTCCTCAGAAGATATTGAAAAGCAACTGCAAGATGTGGGAGCTGCAGGTGTGTCCTTTCCAAGGTCAGGCTGTTTCTCTGTACTCTTCTGGTTCTGTGTGGCCATTTTAGCTTCTAATTAAATGCATATTTTTCTAAGTTTAAGCTTTGAAATGCATAAATGTGCCCTAGGGGGGGCGTCTTGGGAAGGAAATAAAAGCAAAAAATGTTGGAACACGTGAATTTGCCTGAGTGAAATGTTCAGTTTATTTATTCTGTGATCTTTTTAGGGTGAATGTGGATTGCCAGAAGCAGACAGTGGAGCCTGCAGAGCTCTCATTTGGAGCTTTGCAGCAGTTAGAGATGATTCCAAGTCGATTTCTGTCCATCAGGGTAACTGAGGTAGGGATGTTCTACAGCTTAGCTGGGTTGTATCTAATAAATGGTGATTTGGTAACTTTCTAGAGATGAATTCCTGGCAAGCTTTAAATGAAAAGAGATGCTACTGATCATGGGTTTAGTACAGAGGTACCCCTAAGAGGTACAGAAAATCTTCTTGGTCTCATTTTTGGTAGTTCTTTGTTAATTCAGAAAAAAAAATCATACTCTGGAATTGATTTGTACTTCAGAAAACTTCTGGAATTTGGTGGCTGCAAATGGGAGCTGAAAGAGAGGAAAATACTCGTGTGTAGAATAGTATAGAAATATCCAAATATGAATGAGAATGATTTATCTGATTATTAACTGTCAGTCTTCTTCAGAAGTGGAAGATGTGAGAAAGGAATTTACTTAATATACTGCATGAAAGATTATATTGGGGGGGAAAATGATGTATATAAAAATATTTCTGATTTCTGAAGCTGAAATATAAAATATTTTGCATTAATTTTTGTCTTCTCAAGAATAGCAAACATAAATATATATACACTACCAAGTAAGAAATAAAATCCAAACCACTGAGGTAGTGGAAATGATAGGTTAAAGTATTAATAGTAGCAATGTGTTCTACAAGTGTAGAAAAGATTTTCATTTTATTCAGCCAAGTCTCTCAGATCACCACTAATCAAATGTATACCCTAAATGTTTTAATAGGGTTTAGAAAAAATGGCAGTGTTTTCTTAGTTTTCCCCTTTTTGGTAATGCTTATATCAGGATCTGAAGTGGAAGGAACAGTGCAGTTGCACAGACAAAATAAGCATTTGAAATCTCTAATTAGAAGAGAGGAATGCTTCCCTGCAGTATTGCAGCACGAGAGCATTTCTCTTTTAGGATTTAGGGGTGCTTTTATGTGTTTTCCCCAGCTGTGTTTTGGGATTGATGTGTAAGAATAAAATAATGTGAAATCTGATGCAAATTTTTGCACTTTTTGCAGATAGTGGAAACTGGACACTTTTGGGGCTACAGGACTGATGAGAAAAACAGGACAGTACTGGAGGCTCTGGCTGCTGAAATTGAATGCCAGAACCCCTTGGCTTTTACAGGCTCTCCATATCCAGGGCTGATTTGTCTGGCACCTTTCATCTACATGGGAAAGAGAGAATACTGTAGAGCTTGTGTTCTCACTGTCTGTGGAGATGTTGCTGAGGTACAGTCATGTCTTGTGTCACATTGACTTGGGTTAAGAGTCTCAGAAATTTGCATTTAAAAAGAAAATTAAAATCTTCATAATTACTATAAATATTCCAGTAAAGGAATTCCAGTAACTTCTCAGTACCTGAGGGGGTCCTACAGAAAGGCAGGGGAAGGACTTTTTAATATGATATCAGATGGGAGGACTACTAGAAACAATGGATGTAAATTGGAAGGGGGTAGATTTAGACTTAAGAAATTCTTTACAGTGAGGGTGGTGAGACAGTGGAAGAGGTTGCCCAGAGAGGTTGTGGATGCCCCCTCTCTGGAGGTGTTCAAGACCAGGCTGGACAAGGCACTGATGTAGTGGGAGGTGTCCCTGCCTATGGCAGGGGGGTTGGACCTCAATGATCTCTAAGGTCCCTTCCAACCCAAACCATTCTATGATTCTAAAGGAATATGTAGAGCTAGAACTTAGATAAAACCTAGATACAACGTTGCCAGATTAGATGAATTAGTTTTTGCAGAGAACAGGATTAGTTTAGGATTTCCACTAACTTTGGAAAAAATAAGGAATATCTGTCCCACATGAGATTGATACTGGTGGCCCCATCACTTCCTCTTCATAAAGGTCCATATTAAAAAAGCCCCACTGTATTGGCAATTTTCAGTTACTTATGGCCATTGTGTGCTTGTTTTTCTCTCTGCTCTCCATGGGTTTTCTTTACCTCTTTCTTTTCTCATCTGGTTTCTTGTCTTTTTTTTTTTTTCTCCTTGGACTTGGTTTCCCTAATTCAAGCTGCATTCTTTCTCATTTCACATCCTGCACTGATTTCCTGTTCACTTGCTTCCCATCTCTCTCTATATCTTTCAGCTGTGGTTTTATGTGAATTCTGTGTGCACTTCTACATGGAGCTCTGCTTTGGTTTATGCAGTGGTGCCACTATCCCTCTTCCAACACACTGCTTTTCTTCTGCCTTCAAAAATATTCCATGTGGCACGTGCCACGTTGGCTTTTTGGTAGCTTTTTTTCATGAGCCACCGTCTTGTCATCCTGGCTCAGTTCTGCCTCTGAGTCATTTTCAGCTAATTTTGAATCTATAAATATTAATGGAGCATTTACAGCAGAAATTTGTTAAAAATTCCCAAGGATGTAATTTTTTTCTTCTTTTGTACCATTTGGTTCTCCTTGTTCCTTTTGAGATCTCTCAGGTTCATGGTCATCCTGCTGCCCACCAGGACCCCCAGGTTCTTTTCCCCAACACTTAGCACTTGCTCAACATTTCAAGTTGCTGTTAGTGTTGTGCTACCCATAAATTGCTTTTAGAGAAGCAAACTTCTGTTAAGAAGTAAAGTTAAATAGATTGATTTGTGGGTAATTGGAGCCTTGAAGTGAAATGTGCCTTTTCCAGATTGAGCAGATGATCTTTTTTACCAGTGGATGTTTAAGATCAAATCATAGACATGATGGAATTTGACCTATTAACTTTGGCAGGAATTCATTTGCATCTTTTCCAGCCCTCTGATTTGCTTCTGCTTCACTTGATAAGATTGTATTATTCTATCATTATTAAAATTAGAATGTCACTTTCCTTACAGCCAAAAATAGCACTACAAATGACTCTCTCCATTCCTTTTCTAGGTTTTTTTTGTGGATTATGGCAGTAGGTCAAAAGTGCTTCTAGAAAACTTAAGGGAAATTCCAAGCAACCTTCTCAAGCTTCCTTTTCAGGTAGGGGAGATGATATTTGCTGCTGCTGCTGCTTAATAGATGTTTTTATATCTAGTCTGGCAAACAGAGGTGTACTTCACATTGGAATTCTTTTCAGAATAATATATTTTGTTAATGGGAATTACCTAAAATTGCCTTCACTAATAGCTGGATAAATTTTTTACAGCTGTATATGCACAAAGCAGTAAAAAAAACTAGAAGCTTGAAGTGTAATTCAGCTTTCCAGTCCTCTGTCAGATGTTTTTAAGCAGGTGAATTACAGAGTTTTTCCTGAAGTGTTTAGCAGTGAAAATGAGAAATGAAGCAGCAGAAGTATGGCTTAATTTTATTTATTGGTTCTTCAGTATTAGATCTTGGCAGGGTTAATTTTGTTTTTCTTCTGTAATTGATTTTCTTTTTTTTTTTTAAATAAGTATTAATTTAGACAAGAAGCAAAACCACAAAAAGTGATGCATTAAACAAAGGTATTCCTGCTCCAGGCCTAATATTTTAATGACTGACTAGAGGAAAAAACCCCATGATTGCTTTTCTAAGTTAATTGGAAGGCATAATTACAGATAATCATTATGGAAAGGGGTGAAATAAAACCTATTCTGTCCCTGGCAGGCAAGAATAGCCTTGCCAAATTTTCTCTTGGCTTACTTGACAAGATCTATGGGTTCTAAAATGATAGCCAGAGTATACACCTCTAAAGCCCTAAGATTTTTAATGTGGAAGGGTGAATTAATTGCAAATTATCTTTTGATTTATGCTGCGTTTGCTCTGATTCATTAGCGACTACGTACAGGATTGAAGTGATGGAAGATGCAATGATGGGACAGTAGATTATGACAGCCCTAGGAATGTCACTGCAATCATTAGGAAGTAATTTATAATTAGTAATTCATTTTGGGAAGACTCTGGTGGTGATTCTGTAGCGGGGATGAGTGTGTTTTTGATGTTTTTCTCCTCTAGGCTTTGGAATTCAAGATCTGCAAGATGCGTCCCTCGGCGCAGTCGCTGGTGTGTGGGGAGTGGTGGAGTGACAGTGCCTGCCACAGGTTCACCTCCCTGGTCACTGGCTGCACCCTGCTGGTGGAGGTCTATTCCCTCCTGCGGGGGGTCCTCCACGTCCACGTCTTCCACTGCTTGAGGTGGAAAGAGGAGCTGGTGAACATTCGAGATGTCCTCATTGAGGAAGGTTATGCTGAACCTGCAGAAGAATCTTTTGAGTCCCAAGTAGGTGTTGATGAAGCTCTTGCTTTTCTAATGATAATTTTCTTCATCTCTGAAGACTGGAGAAGTTGAGCTGAAGTCTTGACTTGTTAAGCCAGGCTTTTTGAGGCCCTGAGCAACCTCATCTAATGCAGGATGTTCCTGCTCACTGGGAGGGGGTGGCACTAAGTGCCTTTGGAAAGGTCCCAACTCAAGGCATTCTATGATTAATGCCATAGGATTGGGGAAAACCACACTTCATAAAAGCTTTGCTACTTTGGGACACCTTTAGGGAGACAGAGATGTTTCCCAGGAGACAGTGACATCAGCTGAACCTCATCTAATGGGTTAGAAACTTTGAAAAAAAACTCTTATTTTTAACTGTCTTCCATTTTAGCATTGTATAAAACCTGAAAGATAAAACATTGTGTTTTACATCTGTATGGAAATATGGGTGTTCTTTGTATAGGAGGGTCTTTTTTTTTTATTTGGTGTGAAATCTTTGAAAAAGGGCTGTTTCATGGTTTTAACACGCTTTTGTGATCCAGCAAAACCATGATGTGATGGTAGGACTCCTTTCGGACCAAGGAAAAGAACAGCTAACATCTTTGCCTTCAAGAGAGGAGGAGAAGTATCTCAGTGAGAGACTGTTGAGCTTGTTTGCTGACAACAAATTGAATGCTCCAACCCAGAAGGTAACGTTGTGCATGGGTTTGGTCTGTTACTGTATTTCTCACATAGTTAGAATAAAGACTAAATGCACATTAAATAACCAGATGTCTTCCATAGCGTGTTCTACCTTCTCCTGGTAGAAAGACATAAGGTGGTTGTTGCTACAGAATGATTTTTTGCAACATTTAACCAAGTTTTGAAGTCTAGACTAAGAGCTGAGTGAGCTGATTTTCCACACATTGTAAGGGGGGGCACTTTGAGCTGCTGCAGAATGAGAATGAAATTTAAAAGCTGCTCCCAACCTTTCTCCATGTGGCTCAAGAGGCGGCAAAGTTACAGCCCTGTCAGGTCTTCCTGAGAAATACAATGTGGGTTTTACTATACACAGTGTTTCTTCTCTTGAAGGTGACTGTGTTTGGCCCCATGACCCCTTATGAAGGCAGATGCTATGGGGTGACTCGAGTGTCCCGTTTCAGGTAGGAGAAAACTTTCACTGGGAAGTACAGGCACATTTTCAGCTCTTATTTTCATTAAATAGGAATAAAAAAATCATCCTGGTTACTATTCTCCTTACCCTGATGGATTTTTACAGGTTTTTATTCATTGAAAAACTCATTAATGCCTGAATTGCAATAACACACACGCTACATCTATGTTAATATTAAGAATTGTTTTATCAGAGGGGTTTTCATATCTTATAGAGAAATAATTTAACCACTTCATACATCTGATAAACGGGGTAATCTTCAGCCAGTAACTGCTTTCCGTTGAGTTTGAACTTAAATTAGTTCTATTTCTATATGTTTGGGTTTTTTTCTATTGAGTTTGCCCTGCCAACTTCAAAAAGGTCTATTTTTATGTTTGGTGTTTTTCCTTTTAATATGAAAATACTTAATACTTTATTTCCTCCTCAGAAATTGCCACGTGGAGAAGGAAAGCATCAATTCTGTTGTTGTCCTTGATGCTCCAGAAGATCCTTTTCAGCAGTTGTTAGTTGCTGCTTCTGTGTCATCAGACATAACTGGTAATGCTTCCTTAAAATGTTTGTGCACATCTTTAGGGTTTTGTTTTTATCTGTGAGTTAACATAGAATCGTAGAATGGTTTGGGTTGGAAGGGACATTAAAGATCATCTAGTTGCAACCCTCCTGCCATGGACAGAGACACCTCCCACCACACCAGGTTGCTCAATGCCTCATCCAGCCTGGTCTTAAACACAACTATAGTTTTATTTTACACTTTTCTGAGGTTTCATTTGATACTTCTAAAATTTTTGTCTGTTTTTTTGATGGCAGGATATACTGTGATCTTAGAGAATACAACTTTGATGCCTCCTATTCGTGGCCTGCTTGCACTCCTCAGCATGCTCTTTGCTCCTGCTATAGAACTCAGGTATTTGTGCATTGTTAAAAAAACAAATTATAGAACCCTCACAAATTTGTGATGGTGGATGGTTTTTTTTTGCTTTGTTTTCAGGATCTGTTTAATTCTTGTGCCTTTTAGCTACAAGCTATGCTAAAACTATAGCAAGGTACTTGTAGGCAGGGATTGGTGCTGCAGGCTCTGCTCTCCCAGTAAGGCAGCAGAGCTCCTGACACTTGTACTGGGAACCTGGGAAGATTAACTGGGGCAGGTTTAAATCTACACAAGGAGAGGAATCTCAATGACTTCTGTAAAAGCTGAGTTCTGCCAGTTGCTTTACTGTTTTCTGTTCTAAGTCTTCAATGGCACTGAAATTAGGACACAAAAATTTTTATTTTAAGTTTTACGTGTATGTTCTCAAGGCTGGAACTTAATTTTTATTTCATCATTGTATTTTTAAAGAACCAGTCAGGCTCCATCTGAATGCCTCTCAATTGGTTTTGTTTCTTTAAAACTCTTGTATCTGGTTTGGGGTTGCAAAATACATTTGGAGGGGTCCCTCATCCGAAAAGGGCTGGGTGCCTTGGTCCCAAAAGGGTTTCTTTTCCTTGTAGGGTTGATAAAAGCAGGAAGCATTACACTGGTGTTCTGTGTGGTTTGGGCTGGAGTCAGGCTTGTGAGGCCCCTCTGCTTCCAGAAAATGACATGGAGCTGACTTTTGATGTGCATTTTGGTGTGGAAGACATAACTGAGGTAAAACATGCTTAAAAAAAATGAAGGAATTTGGTGCATCAGAACTTTCAATTATTGGTTAACAAGAAAAATTGTTCTAAGTGGTGAGTTTGGGTTTGTTTTTAGCTTAGTATGTGGTGGGTTCTTAGCAGAAAAACAGTTAATCTCAATTTTGAACAAAATAGTGTAGAAAATCTCTAGGAAGATGTATTTATGAAGTTGTTTCTTAAGTTTCAAGTGGTTTTGCTTCTGCTGATGCTCTAGTTTGAAGCTCAGTGGTGTGGGTGCCATAACAACCTTCCTACTGGTATCATATAATGGATTATTGGGGCTGCTTTGGAGTGCTTTCTATTGTGGTAAATTCCCTGGTTGATTTGCAGATAAACATCCTGAGGCTGGCCATTAATGAGCTGCTCTCTGAATGTGCAGTGTCTTCTGGACAACAGAAGATGAAACAACTGCAGGAGGACATTCGGCAGAAACTCCTATGGTAATCTTGTAGAAATAAAATGTCTTTTGCTGCCTCAGCAAATAAGAAAGGATTGCTTGGATCAGGGTTTGGGGAAATCTCTTTTAATGGTGCATTTATTTTACTTTGTTTATTTATAAAGCAGTTCCACTCAGCTTCAGTGGAAGCACTGGCTCTTCAGGGAAGCCTGATTGCTAAAGAGGTCATCAGACCTGTTCCTCAAACAGCTCCTGCTCTTCTTTCCTTTGTGCACCCAGGACAGAGCTAATTAGTAATGTCTGAGGGCACCATCACAGAGTCTAAGGAATTGGAAGGGACCTGGAGAGATCATCTAGTCCCATCCCCCTGCTGGAGCAGGAACAGCCAGATCAGGTCCCACAAGAAGGTGTCCAGGTGGGGTTTGAATGTCTCCAGAGAAGAAGGAGACCCCACACCCTCTCTGGGCAGCCAGGAACACCCTTCTCTCACTCTCACAAAGTTGGGGTTTTTTTCTCTCCCATTTTATGGCATTTGCTAGTGTTCTAGCTTGCACCCATTGCAACTTGGGGTGTGTGGGAGGTGTTTGGGGGAGCCAGCTCAATGAATATCCCCCTGACAGCACCTTCTGATATCTGCAAGTGCAGAGAAGTCTCCCCTTGTTTGTTTGTGTGCATTGAAGGGTTGTCTGTCTCTTCCTCAACCTCACCTGGCTCTGTCTTGCACTGAGCAGTGTCAGAGGAGGGTTGTGTCTCAGCCATGAACACACGTTGTGCTCACTAGGACTGGTCTCACCCCTTTCACAGAGCTTTCCTAAAGTAACTGTGCTGAAGTGAGCCATTTCCTTGTGCTGATAAAACATCAGAAGCTTTTGAGCTGAGCTGAGCTGCCCTCACCCTTGGTTATCAAAATGATTATCAGAGCAGCTGCTTGTGCTGAGTTTTCAGGTGTTTCTTGTTTTCAGATGTACCCACTCAGTTGATTGTTATCTTTTTCCCAGCTGGTAAAAACCCTAACTCGAACCCTTTCCCAGCTGGGAAAAAGAGCATGGAGTGATAGGATGAGGAGCAGTGGTTTGAAACTAAGAGCAGGGCAGGGTTAGATGAGACATATGAGGAAGAAGTTCTTCCCCATGAGGGAGGTGAGACACTGAAAGAGGCTGCCCAGAGAGGTGGTGGAGGCCCCATAAATTCCTGGAAACATCCAAGGCCAGGCTTGTTGAGGTTCTGAGCGACCTCATCTAGTGCAGGATGTCCCTGTCACTGCAGGGGGTGGCACTAGATGGCCTCACATCTCCAGCCTTTGGGGGGGAAGGAGCAGGGCTGTGCAGATCCTCATGGCACAGCCCAAGGCTGACTCAGTGCTGACTTGGCCAATCTCATCAATCACCCTCCTGGGCTTTTTTTTTTTCTTTAGGATTTTGTACATTTCTGCAGTAACATTTTCTCTCTTGGGTTTTTCTCTCTGTGATTTAACTGATTCTATTCCAGTGAACTTCCAACTAATTTTTCTAATTGTGGTTTTGACTTTTTTTCTTTACCAAGGAGGCAGTCTGGTTGTCATCATCGTGGCTTCTTTGTGTAAAATCTTTTCTTTTTAACGATTTTACTTTGATTTATGTCCTGGAAAAAAACCCAATATTCTTAAGAAGAGTAAATATGAAAGACCATCCAGGCTTAATTTTTTACATGTTTTCTTATCTCTTTTTTAAAAACTAATTGTATTTACAGCGTGTCACCACTACTTAAGACCAAAATGAATGCCTGAAAAACACATCTAGACAGAACTAATTAATGTCTACTACTGTTGTACTTTGCTCAGCTCGAGGAAATAACTGGAGCAGACAGACAATCTATAGTAATTGAGTTGTCATGCAAAACAAAATACCCTAAAAATAGCTGTATTATACATTCTGGTGAATAAGCATGCATAAAGCTTATGGAATAAAGGGTACTTGCAACTTGTAGTACTTCATAAATTAAAAAAAAAACAAACAATAAAGCATTATTTTAATTGAAAGAAAATGCCTTCTGATACACAATGCCCCTGTGAAATATTGTAGTTTGACTTCTTACACTAGAGCAGTGTCCAGTGAAGTGATTAAATCAGACTAGATTGACAAGGACATTTAAGATTTCCCCTCAGCACAGCCACCTTGTCAATGCCCAGCTGTAGCCAGTATGATAATTCCTTTGTATTTATAATTAATCAAATAGAGGCATATGTATTAAGGCTTTTCTTTTTATCTTTTCAGTTTAATTTGCAAAAGAAAGCCTAGAGATGTCATTGTTCCCACGTGGTATGAGAAGCCATACACATGGAATCAGGTAAGGATGCAAATAGAAGGTTTTTTCTTCTCTTTTTTTGAAGAGTCTCTACGCAAGTACAGTCACCTCAGAGTGGTCAAAGAGAGAATTTCCCCTTGAAAACGGGGATCTTTTTGGAGCCAAAGAAATAGATAAGGAGTGGAAAAAAAAAAACAACCAAAAAAAACCAAAAAAAAACTAAAAAAGATACTAAAAAGCCCTCTTGAGTAGAACTTAGGGCTGAGGAACTTTGTGCACACATCAGTTTGTGTTGGTGTCATGTTCTGTGTTTTGCTTTGCTTTCTAATTTTGCTTATACAAACGTTTTGCCTTCTGAAACGGAATACCTCATGATTTTCAAGTGGAGAGATTGTAAAGGTATCTTTACATTTTTGGGAGTTTTAAATTCTTTAGTTGGGTCAAGCAGCAGTGTCCTAAAAGAAAAACTGATTCATTCTTGTTTAGGATTTACCTCAATGCTGTGCATTTTAGCTTTGTTCTGAGGTGCTGTGCTTTCTGCTGGCTTTTCCCTCGTAAGCAGGCAGAAATGGGGCTAATTTTTATAGTGTAGCTGTAAATTCAAGGAGGATTTTCAGCTGAAGAGGTTAACTTTTCTACTGTTAGAAATCCAGCCTTTCTTCACGTAAGGGCCTCTGCAGACAAGCAGATTTCTTGATGAACAAGTGTGTTATGTTAATGAAAAGGAAGTAAGGAGTGAGTTAGTGCTGCAGTAAGGTTTCTACACACCCTCCCTGTGCATCTCCGACAGCAATGAAGGGTTTATGTGGCTTTGACAAGAGGGGAGCAGCAAGGGCACACGTTTCCAGTAGGCATTCACTGAGGGCTTAACAGCATGTCATGATACATTGCCTTAAGCCAAAATGCTTCTGTTTTCAAATGTCAAAATCAGTTATCCTTGGTATTACAGAGACAATATTGATGTTTAACCTGTTAAAACAAGTTAATGTGTGTAGGCACTGGATCAGGATTTTCCCTTCTGTGTCTGAAAGAACTTTGGGACACCTTTATGGGTATCACATAAAATACTACCTGTGATGCTTTGGGGATTGATTGTAGAAGAGTGTTCTGCCTCAGGCAAACCATGAGATGCAGAATTTTCTAGTAGGGGCTGTGATGTGGAGATGTGTGGGATGGAACTGAAGTACCTTTACCATTTGACATAGTCAAAACTCTTCTTTAACAGTATTAAGAATGCATTTTGACTTTTCCTCGTGCTTCTCCTGCTCAGGTGGATTCTCAGTGTATCATTGACCAGTCAGAAAAGCAGCACGGAGAAAATGACCTTTATCAGCTACATAAGTTTGTTTTGTTGAATCTTTAAGTATTTCTGCAAGCCTTTCAGAGGAAGAGGTATTGTAGCCAGTCTAAAAATGATTTTTTTGTGTCTCTTGGTGTTTTGTGAGACCGTTCCCTAAGATCAGTGTAAGTTCACTACTGACCAGTTTGGAATATGTTAATGTGTTTTCATAAAAAAAAAAAGTTTGACTAGAGCAGTTGAGTTTATTCATACCTGAAACTGACCTGAAGGAGTTAATTTCTCTGTTAACAATACTTCTGAGCAGATTTGTGACAAGGTACACAAAAGACAAAGCAAGTCTGGATTTAATGTTTCATTTTTAGTCTAAAAGCTCACAAGCAACAGGGCATCATTTCTTTATAACTGCAAGTGGCATTTTCCTTGGGTTTTTGTCATTAGTTTCTCAAAATGCCCTCCAGCAGAGTTGTTTGGGGTTTTTCTTAACCAAAGCTCTAGAAGGCAAAGGCAACTAAGAATCTAGGTTATGATCCAAAAATCAACATCAAGTACTTGGAAACAATTATTTTTGCTATTATTTTGTACAGGAAAACATAATGTATGGATTTTTTTTTTCCTGGATGGCAGAAGAATGCTCTTGAATTACTGTTTCATGGTACCTTTGTTTCATTATTTTCTCTTAATTTTACCAGTGAGGTCTTCAAAAGGTCTTACCTTTTCAGAATAAAATGCAGAAATGAAGTAAATTGTATTTGGCTGCTCTGTTGTGCTGTTAATGCTTAATAAAAGCTATATTTAGTTATTTGTGATTGCAGTCATGAAATGCATTAATAACATAGTATAAAGTATTAATCTTCTCCCTAATCATTCAATAGTTTGAAGATCATGTCATGTCCACTCAATCTCTAAAGGACAGAATCAGTGGTAACCATAAAGTGGCAAGGTTTGTGCAAATAAAGGGATGCTTTACAAAGGAATTATTTTAAGTTGTACCTAAACAGAGGGCCAGCCATATATAACAGACAATTTCTGTGCCTCATAAGCAATTCTTCATTTTAGACCTATTTCACTAATCCTTATGAATCCATTAAAACTTCATGCTTGCCATAGTGAGATAGATTTTATAGCAAAACTGCTTCTCACCTGAGCACTTTCTGGTGCTGAGAAACTGTAGAATGTCACATCTTTGCCTGTTACTGAAGGGAATTCCTACTTAGAAAAAGTCAATTGGTAACATACAAAGGCATAACTTACTGTTATTCCTCCATAAATACTGAAGCTGCTAGTTGAGAGCCTTAGAGCTTACATAATATTTTTCTTAATTGCATGAGTAAGGTGTCCTGATCTGTTGCTGAGTCTGGGCTGCCATCTGCTGGGCATTCCTGGTGTGCTACTGCCCTTTTCAACATCGGCAGCCTGTTGCAATGCTGCCAGAGAAGAGCTACTCTGTAAAGGTTCATTCTCATAAAAATCAAAGGTTTCTGATGAACATCTAATGATAGGACAAGGGGCAATGGGTGCAAGCTGGAACACAGGAGGTTACAAAGAAATAGGAGGAAAAATTTTGTGAGGATGAGAGAAGAGTGTCCCAGGCTGCCCAGAGAGGGTGTGGGGTCTCCTTCTCTGGAGACATTCATACCCCACCTGGACACCTTCCTGTGGGACCTGATCTGGGATCTCTCCAGGTCCCTTCCAATCCCTCACATTCTGGGATTCTGATAATCCCAACTCCACCAGTCCCATACCCAAAACCTGCTATTGCTTAACCGACAAATGAGACCTTCCTATTAACATTTAAGGACTCACATTTTTGCCCTGGGTGCAATAAAATAAGGCTGCTGCTGCTAGATTATCATAGAATCATAGAATAGTTTGGGTTGGAAGGGACTCCAAAGATCATCTAGTTCCAACCCCCCTGCCACAGGCAGAGACACCTCCCACTAGATCAGGCTGTTCACCTTATACATTAACCTTGTTGGGAGATGGATTTATTGCCAGATGAAAATGCAGTGTGAAAATTTAAAAAGCAGGAGTTGTGTTTTATTCTTTGAATTAGGTTTCAACAGCATTGCTTAAACAGATTTAAGGCAAACAGCTTCAGGGTTAGTAGAGAAATGAAAATTGTGGAAGAGTGGTGGTATCTTTGTATGGCCACAGAGCTCACCCCACTCAGTCTTACACCTCTCAGGGGTTATTTGCTTTAAGAAAAAGGCTGTGAAAGCTTATTTTTATCTCCAGGTGCTCTCCAACAAAGTAAGGTTGGGATTTTCACAATGCCTGGCCCCAAAAGTGTGTCAGGAGGGCTGTGGGTGGTTTGAATGAACCCTACAGATCTGCTGTGGTTACTGGGGAAGTGTCATTCTTCAGTGAGTGTAGGATTGCAGGTGGAAATGATTGTCAGTGTCAAGTGGTTTATTTCCAAAGAAAGAGACTGTCCTGTTCTAGTTGTGATTCTCAGAGGCACAGGTGAGTGCATGTGCTGACTGCAGAAAGGTTCATCTCTTCTGCCACAGTTTTGTGTGTTTTCTCAGTTTTAGAGAGAAGTTTACCCTTTGGTCCACAAGCTGCAGCACGTCTGCAGTTTCTTTTTTTGCACTTGTAGCATCATGTGAGCGAGTGTTTGAACAGTCCTTTGTCTCACAGCATTCTCATTCTGGGCACATCAGGAGTTAGGCAGAAGTGACATGGTTTGTGTAAATAAACCTGAGACATCTAATCAGGGGTTAAAGCAAGGCAGAACCTGCTCTGACTGCACTCAGAGCTCAATAAAATTACCCTAGGATGCACTCTCTGTCCCCTCATTCACATTCCACCTCCTGCCTTCCTTTTCCTGTCACCTCTGTCTGCTCTGCAGCCAAAAGTTCTTGTAAAAGCTTCAGAAACAGGTAATTTGCCTGTTCCCTAAAGCACAACCATGCTAGGAGGGATCAACCTTTCTTTGGTAACTACATGCACTCATCTGCACCTCTCAGAGTAGGATTCTGTGTGATTGTTTGTAAATAAACCCCACTGGCACCCATGCCCAGCTGAATTCCTGCTTCAGGATGTCATTTTGCAAGTGGCCATAGTCTCATCAGCTCAAAAGTGAGAAGGAGCTGCGGAGGGATTCACAGTGTCTGAGATGGCAGCTTTTAGGATCCTCAAGAAAAAGGTGCAGCTGTTAGTGCTGGGGAAACAGGGTGTTAGAATAACTTGCATTCCTTTAGACAATTACTCTCCCAGCAGAGTGATCCCTTCCCATGTGGGAAGGAGAACAGGGGAAAGCAAGGGAACATGAGGATTGAAATATAAATAGATTTAATAGGTTATGACTAAAGCACAGTACCTCCCACCACACCAGGTTGCTCAATGCCTCATCCAGCCTGGCCTTAAACACCTCCAGGGATTGAGGGGGCATCCACAGCCTCTCTGGGCAACCTCTTCCACTGTCTCACCAACTCCACAGGAAAGAATTTCTTTCTTATGTCCAGCCTAAATCTCCCCTCTTCCAGTTTGCATCCATGGAAATGGTGAGGAAAGGCTGAGGGAGCTGAGGCTCTTCAGCTTGGAGGAGACTGAGGGCTTGGAGGAGACAAAGGACAATGGGTGCAAG
>VZTY01010394.1:74633-97766 GCA_013400935.1 Turnix velox | reverse complement strand
GATTTGGTTGGCCTTCTTGGCTGTGAGTGCACACTGGTGGCTCATGTTGAGTTTGTCATCAACAGACACACCCACGTCTTTCTCTACGGAGCTGCACTCAAGCCACTCTCCACCCAGCCTGTATCTGTGCTTCGGATTGCTTTGACCCAGGTGCAGGACCTTGCACTTGGCTTTGTTGAACTTCATGAGGTTGGCTCAAGCCTGTCAAGGTCCCTCTGGATGGCATCCCTTCCTTTGGGTGAATCAACACAGTTTGGTGTCATAAAAGCCTGGTGTAAAAGCCACCTGGGTGTTTTTCCTATGCTAAACCCACAGTCTCTATTTTTTCTTACAGGAAAGTAGAACCCTTTATATATGCTTGTGTATGTATTTGCATAAGCAA
Organism: Turnix velox; assembly: GCA_013400935.1. Classification (NCBI taxonomy): domain Eukaryota; kingdom Metazoa; phylum Chordata; class Aves; order Charadriiformes; family Turnicidae; genus Turnix; species Turnix velox. The sequence goes on along the minus strand of VZTY01010394.1, from coordinate 97,384 downwards.
TATCTTATAAGGAGAGATTTAGGTTTTGTCATGCTTTTTAAAAAAATTATGGCTTTTGAGATGATGGATACTTTTCTGAAATGATTCTCCAAGGGGAGAATTGGCAACCGGAAGAGAAGCAGGCTTTTAGGTTTCTGCCTTAGAAGTGACAAAATATTGCTGCATATACTTTGGAAGAACTTGGGGCTGATGATGGGTTTTGCTGTTTGTGTAGAAATATTTCATCTGTGTACTTTGTCTGCCACCCCCATCGAATGCCAGTGAGACTTCATTGTGAATCACATAATTTACCTGAGTCTTAAAGATGAGGAATGCTCTCCCTAAATGCTGAGAAAACACAACAGTGATAAACTGACAGTTCTGTAAAGTTCAGTCTCTAGTCGAACAAACACCCTAACATAAAGTTGAGACTTCATTATGTGACAGCTTCTGTGAAGTGTCATAAAGTTAAACAAGCTCTTCTCACAGCCTTTTCTACTGGGCTAATGCTTAGGGAAGCTTAAATTCACTACAGGTTTGGAGACAAGAAACATGATTTTAATTTGAACTGGTAATTAATTATTTTGCTTTTTAGATTTGGTTTTCAAATTTTAGCAATAAATCTTATATTTTTAATATTTTTTCCCAGTACAGTAAAATTTTCCAGTGTCCAGTTAACCTTAAGCATTTTATAAAACCCAATAATTATTTCAAATAAATAGGTGTGTAATTATTTCGAAAGGAGAAGTCCCTGGATATTCAAAGGCTTTTACAAAATATACTGGAGAAAAAATAAATAATAGAAATGCCATCTGCTTACTTTGGATTGTACAGTCCTTTTTGGGTTATGGTACTATATTTTATCTCACATAAAGACTTATTTCTGTTTCATTTACTCCATTTAAGTGAAAAAAGATAACCCTCAGAATATTTTTCATAACAGTACTGTAAATGACATGAAGAAAGGAGCATTAAACTCTAAGGAAAATAATTTATCTTGGAATTTTTTTTAATATAAAATATATGATCACTCCTGACTGGTTTAACTGAAATATAAAACATAATTATAGATTTTCTTTTCTGAAGGCCTTCACATAGAACAAGCTGAATTGTTGAGACAGAATTTTTGAGTAAGGAGTATAACTCTTGTTCCTGTGAACACAGAATTTACAGTGTATAGTTTATTGCTGGGGGTGCAGGCTGTGAAATATTCAAAATTCACAATGTCTAGGAAGCCTAATAACTTTCTGTATGCCCTTTTGTCTTTGGAAATATCTTTTACTCCATTTTTCATCAGATAAATACACCAAAAAGTTGGAAATTGTTGGAGAAATAATATTTCACAAGGAATGGTGGCTTTTCTGACAAGGCAGGTAATGCCCATAATCTTTGCTCATGCTCTAATATGCTGCATCTCACAACTTTGGACCTTAAAAATTCAGCATCCATTGACTGAATTCTCCTGAATTTCACCAAATTCACTTCAACTCACAAGAGAATATGAGAAATAAAACTGATCAGGCTCTTGTGGGGTGGGTGGCATAGTTTCATTGCTGCTATCCAAAGAAAGAAATTACAAAATAGGAAAAAACTCATACTGGCTTCAGCCTGTGGCTTCCAGAATTTTCACAATCCTATTGCATTGTTGGTCTTCCAGTCAGAAAGCCTTGATAAATGCAAAGGTGAGCTGGAAAGATGAACAAATAGCCACAGGAGTGGAGATAGACTCTTGTCTGAAGAGAATTATTGATCAACAAAATTGAGCAAGGTTTTTTACAAATTCTAGTGTTGGCAAATGTGTCTTATTAGAATTTTTTCAATAATCATCTTGATTTAAAACATAGGTAAAGGAGTTCTGTGGGTTGAAAAAAGAGAAATATTGGGAACTGAAGGACTGGGAACAAACACCCCATATGACTGTGTCATTGTCATCAAGGTCCATGTCACATTCATTAGTGGTCTCACAAGATGCTTCTCTCTGTCACAAACAGATCCACAACTAGAGTATAGAATACCAAATGCTCCTAATGTAATAACTTATAAAAATGATAAAGTCAGGTATATAAATAAATAGTAAAGTAAAAGGCTTCCAAATATCAAATATACATTAGCTAAGTTATAGGCATATAAAGATGCATGCAAAAATAAACAACTCTTTGCAAAGGTAAAGATATGAAAGCACATTCTCCAGTAACATCTTCACAGTTGTATATTAATTAAAGTGCTTCGGTGTCTGCAAGTTGTTTTCATGTTTGCATAGTAATTTTTACTATGATCATATCTATTATTCTTCACTGACTCCAGAGCAATCTGGTTAATTTATAAATCAAAAAGCAGATTTTAACTCTTGAAAACTGCAGGTTTTTTGGTGTTTCTTAGTGAAAAATATTTTTCTTTGTTTTGTTTTTTCTGATTGGCAACCATGCGCACTCAGATTTAGATCTGATAGGATGTTAGTGAAGCAGTTATTAAGATTCTGTGATATTTATATATCAATAAAGTTTTTAGCATAGCAAAAAAAATTTCTTATTTATTCTAGTAAGTTTTATGCTAAAGAAATAGAATCATCAACATTAGTTAGTTTTGTGTTCATTTCACTAATATTATCACCTTTGTAGTACATGTAACTCAGTCAGGACCACAACAAAATATTTTTTGTAATCCAAATAGATTAGTCCAGATTAAATTTTTAAAGTTGAAGATGACCTGATAAGACTCTTCTACACGCTGTAACTTGGTTAAACTAATGCTGGATAACTTTCAGGTTTGACCTTGTTCATGGCAAAATAATCTAATGGATTTTAATAAAATATAGAGTGATAAAAAGATTGAATTTATAGTTTCATCTACTCTTCTGGTAATACATTGTTAGGGTGAATTGCAAGCATAGATGCTAGGAACTGGTTATTAGAGGTACAGTATGTGGGTCAATATTCCATCAATAATTCAAGATGTAATTTAGAAGCATAATTATATTCAATGCATTACTCAGTTTTGCTGATTTTGTTCAAGAATATCTTCAGATTCATAGCAAGATATTTTTATTTATTTACCTGGAAGATCGTAAATTTATCTTAAGAAAACCACAATTTTTTGTGAGTCAAATAGTCACTGGGATCTCTGTGTATCTTTTTATCTTTAAATAGGAAAAAACTCCCGTTTCACCTGTAATAGGAACATGAGTTTGTGTAATCTCCAGTGCCAAAGTTTTCATATTAACTCTGGTAGAATCTGTGAGGCACTTGAAGTCTCTCCCACTTTTACTGCATGTAAGATAAAAACCTTTGCTCATTTGCTGTTTATGTGTATTTTCTATTCCTATCTATGAATTTTAGTGTTCAGATTACTTGTAAGCATTTGGTCTAGCTTCTTTAAGACCTCCTTTGTCACCACATGATGAAACCACCACAGAAAAATTGAGAACTGCATAGACTGCCAGATTGTTGTCTTTTATTTCATTCAGTCATTCTTATGTTGTTGCTTTCCCTCTCCATTATGTCCCTTCCCTTGTCACACAGCTAGCCTTCATTATTGTGGCATAATTTGTTCAAAGGGGAGGAGAAGGAGGACTGTTCTGCTCCATAGATTGCCAGGCTGAGGCTTACTCTGTTTTCTTCTGATAAGGAGTTACACTCTCTGTATTTCTCCACTAAGTCATTCCTGATTCCAAGTTGTGTCGTGACTTATGTCTGTCTAGATGGCTTACAAAGGAGAGAGTGAATTCTTGGTACCTCAGTCTTGGAGATTAAAACAGACACACTGAATTGGGTTTGAACTTCTTTAATTGAGAATCAGTGGAGCATGTGGGAAATACTCCATGCTTTGCTTCCATGCTATATGTTGCACACTCAGGAGTTTGTAAGCAACGTTCAAAGTCCATATGCAGCACAGAAGTTTAGTTGGTTTTACAACCTGAAATTTAGTTATAAAATAAGAGGGAAACTAGCACTTGTAGCCAGTTTTGAAAGAGATGGGCATAGATTCCAGAAAAATTGCGGTGGATAGATGACATCTCTCTACCCATTTTACTTACAGCTGGATTATGTCCAGCAATAGCATCTGCAAGATTTCATGAGAACTCAGAGTTCAACTCACAGTTCCTAAATTCTACAGTTCTTTGGCTGAATAATTTAATTTCTCAACTTCTTTCCCCCCCTTCATCTGCCTTGAAGAAATGTCAGCAATAAGGGTAGGCAAATAAGTGTCTTCCCATTCTGCTTCTCTGCTCAATTCCAGCTGTTCTAAAAGACGTGAAGGTTCTGAGCTTATAAGTAATTTTTCACCAAAATGTTAAACTTTGAAAGATTCTTTTGAGATTCCTAAAACTGACATCCTTAACCTGCTTTTAGCATTCCTTCAAAATGCAATGATTTCTTGATAAATATTTTCATAACTGCTAAGGTTAAAAGTTTGGACGCAGGTTAGAAGAGAGAGGAAAAAAACCCCAGTGCAGAGGTTTCTCTCTTTTTTATGACAGCAAAAGTTCATAGATGAAAAAGATTATGTGAATGATATGAAAAGTTCTTACACAAAGGGTATGTACTAATAGTATAAAAAGCACCAGTCCCTCTAGGAAATTAGCTCCTATCTTGAAATAGTGTTGATTAAATCCTTTCTTTCTTTTCATCTCATCTTGGTCTCTTTCTACAAGTTCTCAAGGGAATGAACATCTATTCTGCTAAAGTATCAAATCAACCTCAAAAGCAATTTTATTGCTGTGTGTACTTTTTGATGCTATAAACTTGGTCCTTTAAATAATAATAAGTTGGTGACACACTCACTAAATATTAAACATCTTGAAATTAGTATGGTTGACAGCTGTAACTGAGAATACACAGTATTTCTTGCTTCATGGTAAGACATCTGTCATGAGTTTCAGCTCTAGGTATAGTATCAACTTGGTTATGGTGTGGGGCTGAAGTAACAGAGCAAGATACAGTTTCTGTCTACCTCTCTGCCTTGCCTTGAACTACCTAACTCCTTGAGCTGGACCCCCAGGACAAGCCAAATGAGTGGGGTTTATTACTAAGCAGAGAATACTGGCAATCTGTAAGAGCTAAATCTGCTACTGTCACTCACATCTCATGTGCTCTTTTATCTAGTAATTTTTGACACTCAGTTCTCATTCTTTCCTTCTCCTCAGGTCTTTGGAGAGTTCAGATTCCATGTTTGCTATTTCTGGTTTTTAAAAAGGAGGAGGGGATTTTTTTTCATGCAGGCATTACAAATGAAATTGTGTATTTTCTTTTTCCCTTTTTCTTTTCCTCTTCTTTCCTCATTAAAAGTGCTAGTGCCCTGCAACAGAAGTTCTAGCACTTCCCTGTTATTCATAGAGTCTTCATATTAAGTACCAGAGAACACAGTCTTTACAGTATTTTTTTTCATATTAACTCTGAAAGATATTTAAGTACTGCTGTAATATCAGGGAGAATTGGGAATTAAGGGCATCCCTTTATTTTCTCTATATAGCTCAAGCTCAATCTTCCCTGAATCCATATGGTATATAGTTCAGCTGGAGTTCATAGTAGAGTTGAACTGCTTCACCCATTCAGGAAAATTGGGCACAAGATGAGATGGACTTAAGCATGAACCAAAATCCTTCTGGTAATGTGGAAGCAACTAGCGCTAGTTGACATGATTGAAAAAACTAGAAATGGTAGGAAAAATTGCATCCAGATTACACAAAGAAATTAAGTGCTGGAATGGGATATTAATGACTTTCCTCTGCTCCTGTTATGTTACCCTGAAAATCCCAAATTATGTACTTAGATATCTGAATTTAGCTGATGCACACATGCTTCTGGTATAGCCTAATCTGCCTCATACTTAGTCGTAATACTACAGTTACAATGATGTTGTAGTACTGCTATAATGATGCTATCCTTAATATTCCAAATAACATATTAAAAAGGAATCCTAAGAGTATTAGAATTCTTAAATGAAACAGTTCACATCCTTTTTAACTGGTGCTCTGCTCATCCTTCATCTGAACTTGGGATCCTTGGCTGGCAGTTTGGCAAGCAGAGGGAACTGCAGCAAGCCAGAAGCACCCTGCACACCCTCCAGAGTTTGATATCCATGATATCAAACTGTGATATCTCTTCCTTCTCCCAGTCTGAGTTTATTTTAAACATATTCTGCATATATGTAATTTCTCCATCAGTTCCTAAGTGGACTTTGACCATTTTCACCCATTAGCTCTTACCTAATACCACAGTATCCTCACCCAGGGCAAACTTGAAGATTTCATGTTAGTTCCTCAGTAACTACATGGGTTAGACCTTTATCAGATTCAGTATTCAACAAACTAAACTAAAAACAAGTTTGAAAATACTCAACCAACCTCTAGGCAATTGTTACTTTGCTGTGTGCTCTTTACTGACACACTAACAACATGAGAAAGAAATCAGAATTTCTTGGTAAATAATAAATTTGGAAGGGTTCCTGTGTTTTAAAAAATTAAAAATGGAAATAAAAAATTTAAAAATTAAATTAAAATCTATAAATTCAAAAACTAAAACTTATATCTTTATGCAATTTATGGGAAGCCCTTGGGGAAGCATGTTTCTTACACTGTAAATTAACTGCATTTGATAAATTCCAATGGTTCATCCTGGGACAGCTCATGCTTTGTGTTTATTTTGCACATTTATCATCATCCTTCATGCCTGACTCTGAAGGACTGGATTTTCAGTTACTTAACTGCTCTGTAAAACCATTCTGAAGGACTTTTTCTGTCTCTTTTTCTCTGCCTCTTCAACATAACATCTTCTTTTAGTGTTTCACATACTGAAATGTAGAATCTAGAAATTGCAATATCAGAGAGTCAAATAAAGAATAATATAAAATATTTTGTGTTCACACTTGAACTATTTCAGAGTACCTTTTTTGAGTGAGCTACATGGTGGGAGAAGAGTGTAAGAAGCCTTTCTGAAAGAGAGATTGAATTCATTCAGTATTGTAGGTTCTATTCTGCAGCCTAAGAAAAGTTTTTACTAAGCAAGGTAATATTGTGTTTCACTTTGTTCACTTCTTTTACTCTTTGTGTTTAATATCATGGATTTGGTTTCAAAATACTGTTCATTACTGAACATAACTTTTTAATAGAGGTGCCATATTCTTTGGTCTATCTCATATTTAGGAAAATCTAGAAAATTTAGGAATAATTTTATTATTGTTCTTTCTAACATGAGCTGAGAACTGGTTCTTGGATGTAGAATCTCTTGTGGAGGTCAGCTAGTGGTGAAAGATTCCACCTGAGTTCCCTGATGTTCAGGAACATCAGAATTATTATATGTGGAGAGTAGTAATTAAATCCTTGTTGCAATACTATGATGAACCTGGAATTGTTAAGCAAACAGAAAGAATGAAGTAACATTTGAGATTTGTTTGCACTATCATGCCCACCACTAGACAGCTACCTAAAATATACACACAAATACACTTAAATGAACCTTCAATGCTACAAGTAACTTGAGATGTGTTTTACCGTGCACACTTGCACAAACTATCAGAATCTGTTAAAAAGTACTGCTAAAGCCTATGTAGAAAGAGTCATAGATGAATTTCTGTAACACCAATATAGCTTGTGAGAAGCTTTATGAACAAATATTTGTAGCAATGGTGAAGTAGTTTGTCTGTATCATCATGAGATGGTGAGAAACAAAATCACGGACTGAAAGACAGAAAACACTAAAGACCATTAGGAGAAAAATTTGCTAGATTTCCAAATTATTCCACTAATGTCAAACCTTCTGTTTGGAGTAGAATAGTCTACAGGCAACTTCTTCTTGAATAAGAAAGTATATCTTTTCTGTTACAAACCTATTGCATTTTAGAAACAATATCACAGTAATCCCACTTAATCTGACAATTAAAGTGTGTTTTGCTCATGGCTAGCTTCAGACACACTATGCAATTTACTAAGTAATATGAAAAATGTTGTTTTCTATATGCAAAATTATTTTAGCATAAATTGGATATTAGTATGCTTTGCAACTTTTAGTTTACAAATATGAGAAAGACCATTAGGGAGATTTTCTCAGAAAAATACAAGCTTGCATAATATTTCTAAAGCTACTCTATATTGTGTCAAAATAACAACACAAACACCTATGCACAACTTTCCATTAAGTTATAAAAACAATCATAGTCTGATTTCATTATAGGATTGAGTAAATTAGGGAACACTTGAGAGTAAAAGAGTTCCATCAGTTTACAGAGGAAATTCATAGGTCCTTGCAATGTAGAACAACATAGGGGAATGTAAAAATTTTCTGTAACAATAAAAACATTTCTATTCTGAAACATAATTCCTTCTGAAAACACCCTTATGCATCCAAAAAGTCGTATAGCCATTCCTCCCTATGTTCAGCATTTATAAAATCCAGAGCTTCTGAACAGGCATTTGTGTGTTCCAAAAGATGGTAAATCCTGCGCTGAATTATAGAAGAGTGCATAGAATCATAGAATGGTTTGGGTTGGAAGAGACCTTAAAGATCTAGTTCCAAACCCCCTGCCACGGGCAGGGACACCTCTCACAACACCTGGTTGCTCACCTCCAGCCTGGTTTGAAACAACTCCAAGGAGGGGTCATCCACAACTTCTCTGGACAATCTGTTCCCGTGTGTCACTACTCTCACAGTAAAGAATTTCTTTCTTATATCCAGCTTAAATCTCCCTTCTTCCAATTTGCATCCATTACTCCTAGTCCTGCCATCCTGTACCCTGTTAAAAAGACCTACCCCTGCCTTTCTGCAAGCCCCCTTCAGGCATTGATAAGTTACTATGAGGTCCCCCCTGAGCTTTCTCTTCTCTGGGCTGAACAACCCCAACTCCTTCAGCCTGTCCTCATACGGGAGGTGAAGGGTTAATTTTGTTAGGCTGTTTCTGTTTTTCAGAGTAGCATGAAGAAAAATTCTCTCTGACATGTATGGTCTAGGAGTTACCTGTTCCAGAAATGAGTATACCAGCAAGGTTAAAATTACCACTACAGAAATCAAGTAAGGGTCATTGTCAGGAACTTGACTCTCAAAAAAAAAAAAAAAAAAAGAAAAAAGTAATAAAANCACTCTAAAAAAAAAAAAAAAAAAAGAAAAAAGTAATTGTACAGTAATTTTCTGTTCCCATTTCAGAATTTAATCTGAGACTTTCCTGCAAATCTAATGGAATGGCATTTCCATGGCCTGGCATGGCTTTTGCTGTAGATTAGTTTAGAGAAAATGTGAGATGAAAACTCTGAATGAGCAATTTATATAATATTTGAATATTTTTTCACCTTCTACACTTTTTTCTTCCCATGAAGCAAGTCAAAACTTTGTACTACCTCATACAGAAAATATTTTCTTTATTATTTGTGAAACTACATATATTTGATAAAGAAAAGCACAACTTTAGCATGTTATTACATTCCTACCAATATATGAGAATAGTATTGTCCTAAGTAGGTTTTTTTAAAGAAATATCTGAACTCTATCCTTAAGGAAACCTACCAACCAATAAAATCATGCAGTCCAGTTGGTATAGCATAGATGCATAGATAGATAAATGGTTATTCACAGTATCTCTAATTGTTTGGACTATATTATAATCCATAAATTGATATAATTTTACCATATCCTTAAATATTTTTCTGAAGCATTTGATTTAGGAAGATGAATTGAATTCTCTCTTTAGTCAGTGAAGATATATGAGCAGTACATGAAGAGGATGTCACACTGAAGGGTCTCTAATGAGTTTGTTTTTTTTTTCAAATGGATATTTGTAACCATGAAATGCCTCAGCTGCCTACACTACAATGTTTTGCTGCAAGAAACTGGGTTGCTATGTCTATTGTCTTAACATGAGTTTATTGTCTTAAAATGTGCAGAGATTAATCTATTTTATAGAAGATACATAATCATAGAATAGCCTGGACTGGAAAGGACCCTTAATGGTCATCTAGTCCAAGCTTCCTGTAGTAAGCAGGTATATCTTACCAGCAGGTTGCTTATTGTATATATCTTATTGAGCAGGTTGCTCAGAGCCCTGTCCTGTTTGACCTGGAATGTTCCCAGGGACAGAGCATCTACTATCTCTCTGGAAAACCTATTCACCAGTATTTCACAACTCTCAGCATACAAAAACTAGCCTGAATCTAAGTCCTTTTAGTTCAAAAACACTATCCCTTTTCTTGTCACATCAGGCTTTGCTAAAAAGTCTGTCCTCATCTTTTTGCATGCCCCTTCTAAGAAGTGACAGGCAGAAATAAGGTGTTTTTGATGCAGCCCAGGATACAATTATCTTTCTGGGTTGCAAGCACATGTCTTGGCTAATGTCCACCTTCTCATTTACCAGCATCCCCAAGTCCTTCTTGGCAAGGATGCTCTCAATCCCTTCACCATCCAGCCTGTATTGACACTGGGAGCTCACCCAACACATGTACAAGACCCTCTATTTGTTGAACATCATGATGTCCAGGCTCTTTTTGACAGTGCATGGATATGCTATACCATCATATCATTGTATATATGTTTCTTAGTCTTGCCTGTTTTAATTTGGTGCTGCTTATACCTGCTGTTCAGCAACACCAGTTCAAACCTATTTAAGGCTAAGTGAAGGACTCATCCTGTATTACTCCATCCCTCAGGGAGGAAATACCTTAGAAGTTCTTGTAGCCATCAGAAAGTCATCTTCAAAGACAGAAACATTAAGCAGTTCATTAGAATTGCACTGTGCTCACTGTGTAATGTTCTTTATAGCAGCAGGATGCTGAGATATACCACAGGGTATACTTTCACCTACGCAGCTGTTGAACAGGTTTGTTACTTCCTTGCAGACAGGAGAGTGACAGTGCAGGTGCTAATCAGACCTGTGGGTTTGAGCAGGATAACAGTTGGCTCATCTACTGCAATCTGACAGCTGAAAATTGCTCAAAGAGTTTCAGGCCCTAACAGAGATGCACATTGCCAGGAGAGCACTCTGGTGGCGTTTTATCTGCCAATCTGCTTGGGGACCATGTTGCTGTTTTCCAGACTGCATGGACAGCATAAAAAATACCACGTTTTTATTCTAGTCAGATTCTGTTCATTACAAAGCAACACTGAAGGTACTTGGCACTTCAAAAGAGGTGACCCAAAGCAGTTTACCTAGTATGTTCTTGGCAGAAGAGTAAAATAGCAAGCTCCTAAGCATAGTGAGATGGTGAACTCTAGCAAATAGGGCAAATTGATTTTGTAAGGGAACATACCTAATGGGAGGTGCTGGCTCTGACTGCTCTATGGCTTGCTCAGGGGAAGCTCTCATAAAAAGTTTTCTCTGCTTGTTTTACTGGACTGTACCCATTCTGCAATGAACTTTTCATCATTTAAATATAAGATCTCAGTTTTGAGGTTTCTATTTTAAATCCTGAAATACAGATTCTGCTTTCCTGTTCTTTCTCTGAGCTCTCTTTTACTCCATAATTTCTGCTCCTTTCTTTAATTCTTGGAGCAATGGCACCAGTCTCAAGGATCATTAGAAGCACTGGGATCTGATTTTTATTTCCTTTCAAAAGCAGGATGTGTTTGGTTTCATGTATTATAGTTTGGGAATATTATTTTACCAATAATAATTCTGAGACATATAACATTTAAGGCATGGGACTATGCCTTCTACTAGAATTCTAAAAGGTTATCTAATGTTTTTGACAAAGGAAACTAAGTTGTGCAGGATAACACATATCTGAAGATCTGTCTCAGCAAAGCTAAATATTTTGAGTGAAATTTATCCCAGGCAACTTTCAACACCTATAATGTGGGCGTCCAGTCAAAACTAAAAGATATTCTGAGAGAAATTCTTATCTCATTTCTTAGAAATCCATCCAGGGCATAACTCACACTGGCCATGCTTGACTTGCTCTCGTCTATGTAAGGTACTGGAAACCTGCTTAATGCAGATTATGATCTTGTAACTTCAGAAACTAGAGTAAAATAAATATTGCCAACTTTCTTCTCCTCCAACCTCTAGAAGCATATCAGGGTAACCCAATTTCAAGAGACAAAATAATGTATTGGTCCCAGGTGCAGTGTTGGCTGCAAAACTACAGGTACAAAACCAAATCTAAAATTCTTGGCTTCTTTATGCATTCCTCTCCATGAATCAGACTACAAAAACATTTGCCAACAAAATGTCTTAATAAAAAAAAAATGTGCCTTCAGAGAAAAAATTGTAGAGAGGTAGGAAAGATAAAGAAGAAAAAAAAATCATGTGTAAAATAAGAGAAATATATCAAGATCATAGTATTCAAAAGCACTGAAGTCAGTTTTTATACATCAGTTAGAAATCTGAACACATATTTTTTATAGAAATGCAAGTGATTTCTGTTGTTGGGTTGATTTTTGTTTTCTTCTCGAAGGAAGGAGGAAACATATATTAAAATTGCTAAAATAATCTTTCAGTGTCTTTCATATTGTCAAAGATTTCTTCTGGCACTCCATAATATACTATCTTTACTTCTGTGTAAAGAATAGAAATGTGGGGCTTAGAGTTTTTCACTGATGCATTTGTTTGATATAATGCAACAACTCAGGCTGGAACTGCAACATTCAAAGGAAGCTCTCACAAATTTCCTATGCTTGGTTAACTGGAATGCACCCATTTTATAAAGTATGTTAGTCAGGTGACATGTTATTTCCTGTTATTTTAAACAAAAGATGTATTTCATCAGATTGCTTAACAAGCACAAAGATGAAAATTAGCTGTGTAGGTCTACACAATATTTTTAAGTCACTCTTGCTGAGTTAAAGGGTAGAAGGGTTCCTACCCAAATGTTTCATTCTTGGAAAAGGCACAAAAATCCAATTACTAAGCAGAGATTTATTTTTGTCTTAATAATTTGAGTCCTTAAAGCAAAAAAAATGAGTCCTACAGACAGGACTGAAATGGACCTTAACTGCTACAGCACCTGAAACTTTTGGAACAGATGAGGTGACAGGTATGGTCTGCCCATAGCAGCTGGTATCTTCTCCATGTTACAAAGGAAAACAGCCCCCCTTTCCCTTTCTGCCAAAAACTTCCCTAAAATTGACAGATTTTCTGGATCCAGTATGTCATATTGGCCCAGACAGAATGACAGCAGCCCAACACCTGAAAAAGTCACTTTCCAGTGCCACAAAAGAGTGTGCCTTCACTTGCTGATGTGCTGCCTTTAATACAAGCCAAATTCCTAAACTGGCAGAAATTAGCCTCGAAATAAGTGTATTTTTAATTTGAAAAGTGAAACAGAGAGAGAAGAGTGTTGATTCTGGTAGGAAGCCTCTGAAGAAAGACTTCTGCAGATCTTCAAGTCTTATAAATGTGATGAAGGCAGTGCAGATTATCTTGTTTTCCTTGAGACTCTAAAGCAGCAATAGGAAAATTGATAGATTATAGAATTCCTGAGCCAGAGAAATCATCACATCCATCTGTTCATCCCTCCCTTTTTTTCAGGCAGATACTATAAATTAATTTTTTAAAACTAAGTGAGAGGAGAATAATTCAAAACTTTTCCAATAAACTTTGCTATTGGTATATATCACTGCTGTATAATACGGTGTATCAGTTCAAGTTTCATTCTGTGTCATTTAGAAAGAGATTAAAAAAACCAAAACCCAAAACCAAAACATATAAACAAACCAAACAAACCCAGACACTGGAATGACTTCTGCAATTTCAACAGATCTAGAAGGTTTAGTAGCAAAAGTCTTGGCTATGGGTAAGTTTAGACAGGAAATTAGAACTAAAGGTAATATTCTGCTACTTTTTATTTATACAAGGGTCATACTCTTTCTGAGGGTTCCTGGTGAAGTAGAACTCCAAGTCAACAATTTTGAAGACAAGTGCTGCAGCATAAACACAGGTATCATTATTCCCAGATGTATTTTCTTAATTTATAAAGTATCTTGTTGGGATGCAAATCACACTATAACAGGAACTTACAATGCAATCATAGGATTGAAAAGGGCCTTCAAAGGGTATCCCTGAAGTAAGCAGGGACATCCTGAACAAGATCAGTTTGCTCAGAGCCTCATCAGTCCTGACCTTGAATGTTTTCAGGTATGGGGCCTCTACCACCTCTATGGGCAATGTTTTAAAATGCCTCACCACTCTCATGGTGAAAAACTGTTTCCTCATGTCTAACCTAAACATGCTCTAATCTGGTATAAAAACCATTGCCCCTTATCCTATCACTACATGTCCTAGCAATTAGTCCCTCCCCAGCTTTTAAATATTTCTTTTCCTTATTAATTTTCCATCCAAAATTTACTTAAAAAGTTGTCAATACAGACACTGGTTTTTCTTAGCTGCTCATACAAATGTGAAATGGTTCTGCATTAGGCACCAGGCAGAGAGTCTCATGAGAAAAAGCCTAACATATTGACATTTCCCCCTAAGTACTTGGTACAGACACATGCTCTCTTGTCATTGCCCATTCCTACTCAGAAAAGCACTTACGTACCTGTTTGGGTTCTGTTGACTTCAACGAGAAAAAACAATGCTCAGGCTGAGAGTTCACAGCTGCTCAGTTGTTGATTCTTGGAAAATGGCTGAGACATGGAACAGGGAAAGGAAAAAAAATAAAAAAGAAAAACAAGAGAACACAACAACTGCAAAAAGGAAACAAGGAGAGGACAAACAGTCAGCATAGATTTGTCAAGAAAAAAGTACTCTAACCCCTACCTGATTTGTTTCTGTGATAGGGGCAGCAGCTTTTACACACAGGGCAGAAGCAGTAGATGTTGCACCTAACCTATTGACTGTAATGAGTCACTTGATAGTGTTTCACACAACGTTCTCACAAATAAATCAAGCATTGTACAGAAAATCAGCTGAGGATCATCTGGGGAAAACAAAACAAAACAAAAAAGTTTATAGATCTGGAAAATTAGCCTTCAGTAGCAAAATTCAACTGCAGTAAGGGAATGATGATTATTCATATAACGGACCTTCATACAAAAAAAGGGACTTTTGAAGAGGAAAGGATTTGCCTCATCTTCATCTTTTCTAGTTAGCAGTAGGTTAGAAAATGTGAGGAAACCACAGATTCACAGTGTGTGATTAAGTGATGTGAAGTTTAATGTGAAGAAATTTAAGCTCTGTAATGGTCCTGTGTGATACATAAAATATTTAGTAAGTCTAAGATTCCACTTATGTAACTATATAATTTCTAAAAGTGGGTTCTGACTAGACAGTTTCCTGAGTTCATTTTGCATAATATTGGTATAACTGAAGGAGACCCTTGAGCTAGGACCAGGCCATTTTGCCTGTTTCTGGGGCTGTACTAAGGTTCATTACTACTTTGAACTTGGAAACTCTCACAATTATGAAGCCTAAATAGGCAATCTGAATTCAGTCTGCTTAGCTTTTGGGAACCTGTGAGGAAATGGGGCCAAGCCATTCTGGGGCTTTTGGGAACTAGTCCAATAAGATCAAGAAACAAAAACTTGGGTAAAGCTAGTAAAAATATTTGTGTTGGTGACTCTTACAAAGGAAATGGTATCTGAACACAGATCTGATATTGAATACAGCTGTTCCCTTTATATTAGCAAAAGAAAAGTTCTCTAAATGTAGGAAACACCATAGAAAGAAAATATGAAAGTGAATCAAAGAACACAGTAAGAGGTACTATAGTGATCATTTTCTTTTTCAGAGCACAGATGAAAAATAATATTAACAGAATTAAACAACAAAATTCTGCAATGAAAATTATAGCAAACCTAGAATATCATTACTGATGTTTTTTTCTTATCAAAATGTGTTTGTTTTTACTTAAAAAGAAACTTTAAACAAGACAATGCCTGAAATGTGTCTGTTCCTGTGTGTTCATGTAAAAGATCATAGCAACAAAGACTGTTTTAAGAAAGAGGTGACTTTTTTTTTTTTACTTAATCAGTGAAAAAAGCCTGAAATATTCAATAGCTGATTGAAATCTGGACAGGCTAGTAAGGTTAATGCCTCTGCTATTTAAGACTTGACATGATCTTCTTAAAGCCCTCAAGTGCCCAAGACTGCAATTTTAAATCTGTCCAGAAAGTAGCACTTCTAGGAGGAGAATGACCCCTATGACCATGCCTGTGGCAGTGATTAAATGTTCAAGAGAGAAGAAAAGTGCCTGATGCTGAATTGGTGTCATTATAACTAGCAGCTCCTGAATTTACTTTGGAGGTGTCCTGTATGAGTATTGACCAAGTCTGACCTGGCTTGTCCTATGAGATGGGAAGATCATAACCCAAGATAATATGGCTGCAGGCCAAAAGAGGTGACACCCAGAGGATTTGTCTGTCTTTCCGGTTCTCCTTTGTAGGTGTTTTCTCTTTCAAAAAACACATTCCTTTTTATTTACTGAGATATCTATTTCAGTTGATTTTTCGAGATGCCAACTACAGGATAAAATAACATTATGGTACCTTCAGCTGTAGAAAACATTTAGTTTTCACACTGAAAAGAAGCATGTTTTCCTAAGATGTAAGGGGCAGAACTGAGATATTGAGATCAGAAAGTGTTTCACTTCTCAGCAAATTTTATAATTTCTGTAAATTCACAAATATTCTGTACTTTTTACAATACAAGTTCTACCTACACCCAAGTTTTGAGCTGTCTCATTTTCCTAAGACTGTTTTTGGTGCTTCTTGGTGCTTCCAGTTCTGTTATTCAGAGATGTTATCTTTAAACAAGCTAGCTTAAGATGCAATGTTAAATATTCCCATTACAAATAGTAATATTATCTCATAAAAGATAGAGACTTACTTTTCATTCCTTCTGTTTTCTCATTAACCTCTGAGGGCTCAGAGCACACACAAAAAAATGGATTCCTCCTTATAAAAATATAATCTTTTTTTTACACATATTGACTTGGAAACTTAATAACTAGACCAGACACACTTAGTAGATTTTACAGGTCATTTTCATGCCTATTAAGTGTCATTCTATTGTATGGGAATTGACTTTCCTAGATCACCTTATCTTGTAGGCTTGCATTGTTGCATTAACAGAAAGACCACATTAAATTAATTTTTTTATTATTTTATCTAAATATGAAAGCAAGATAGTTTTCTCCCAGAAGCATATACATACTAAAAATATGCAATATCAATGTACTATCTTTCTTGGAAAATTTCCTTTGAATAACTTCTCGCAGACCCTGTGATATTCTCAACTGCAATAGGCACTGATCATTGTTCACTGAGATAATCACAACTCAAAATTATTTTGTGTTCCTGTCTTGTGTTTGTAATACTAATGTTGCTGGAGTTGTGTTTCTTCTATCTAGGGCATTTGTGTAGCACAGAACATGGAGTTAATTAGCAAATGCCAGTACAATCCATTGTCTACCAAGAGACATTCTAAGAATTGTGTGCTGTATTTGAGCACTTCCAAAACCAGACAGATGTGGTAATGAAACCGTTCTCCTTCAGGTTTGGTAGTTCTTTTGCCTAACAGGAAGAGAGAGTACAAACTTCTGCACAAATACCAGGAGGCCTACAAGAACTTTCTACCTGGTATACAAATCTCCAGCTTATAATAAAGATAATTTTATTATAACCAAAATTTTAGTGAGGGTTAATAATAGTAAAATGTTTCACTCCCTCTAATCTCCCAGCTGCAGTGTATCTTTTAAGTGGTATTTTAAGAGCTTTCTCCAGAAGGCTACTCTAAGTACTCTTCCCTCCTCCCTTCGATCCTTCTTTAGATTCTTTTCAGTCACCTTTTCCTCCTCCCACCTTTCAATAAAATACAACATGTAAGTATTTCCTTTACAGGACCAAAGAAAGAATTAAAATGTTGTGTGGATCGCTGAAGCATAACTCAAAGTGCTACAGCTACCAACTCCCTCTGGGGAGTGGGAAAGTAGGAGGCAGGAAGGCTTGGTGCATTTTGTAACAAAATGAATTTCTGAAATGACAACAAATTCACTTTGTTATGGGGCCAATAGATCTAGGGACAGTCTTTGTTAAGAGTTATCAGCAATATAGGTTCAGATTAACTGTTATTTTTTCCAGTACTGTTCTTTATTTCAATTTCTTTTGCTCTCCTAGCTCATACTAGCTTTCCTTTTCTTGAAGACAGTTGAGTATAAATAATTAAGCCATTCAACCTTTATACAGTTGGTATGCTGCTCTCTAAGATACCTCCAAAGGGACATGAAACACAAAATGAATTTATTCTACAGACTAAAAGTAAAGATTTGGTTGGTTTTTACTATCCTTTACCTTTGGGGCTTGCTTAGAAATAGCAAGGGAGCAGGTAATGCAGAATATTAAATGTTTCACTCTTGGAAATTTAATGGAAATTGTCAAAGAATTGCAAAGAAGATAGGATCCAATAGAGTTTATAGAAGGATAACTCCACCCTTGTGCTCCTATAGTAGCTCTGGGGCTTTATGTGTCCAAATCTCCTGAAGGTAATTAAAGCCAGATGACTTTGCTGGCCCTTGGTTCAGCCAAAGCCACAGTGCAAGAGGAAGGGCTCTGAAAGTAAGTAAACAGGAAATGTATATGGAAATGTATATGGAACTTTATTTCCTACTCTTGACTTCTGTGTTGTTTCACCAACTGTAGAGTGCAGGACTGATTCCTCTAGTACTCAACACTGATGTCAGTCAAGTGGAACTGTTGCATCAGCAGATTAGACTTGGCATAAAACTGAAATGAGTGAAAAATCTGAGCATTCCTGAAGTTGGGCATAAGACTGCTCCCACTACCCTCCGACATCTACAGGCTTGTTGTAAAACTTAAAATTTAGTTTAGGACTTCAATCCTCTAAAACATTTAATCTGCTCAATTAGATATAATTGTTCATAGTTGCCATTCATACATGAATCATAGCTAAGAGCTCATACTGTGCAATTAATAAACACTTCAAGATTATACCATGTGCTATCCTTATCTCAGATGTCTCTCAAATTAGGATTAGTTACTTTCACTTGATTTCCAAAAATACAGGTTAGATTAATTTTGTAAATGAGTCTATACATTTCTGATCCATCCCTCTCTATTTATCTATAATCAAGAAGTTACTTAAAAGAACAGTCTTGTAGCATTTCCTGAATCAGTTCTCTGGTGGGGTGAGAAAAGAAAAATGCAAATGTCACAGTTTGAGCAAGGTTGGCCAATGAAAAGAAGTCAGATGCTCTCCTGCACTCACTCCAAGGAGATGAAGAAGACAGACAAAATGAAAAAAATGAATCTAACAAAATATTAATAATAAAATAGAAAGGAAATAATAGAATAGATACAATGTGTATAAATATATACAAAACATGGAAACATCACTGGCAGACACTGGGGAAGTCCCAGACTGGACTCAGCAATGGATGGGAACTTTATGCCACTTCTGGCTTCAGGAGTCCATATATCCAGATCAAAGGAAGGCAAATAGACAGGTTCCTCTTCAGACACCATTCACTAAAAAAAGAGAGCCACTGAAGAAACTGTCCTTGAAGAAGAAGCAACTCTTTGATCCTTCAGTTTTGATGCTGAGCATGGCAGATGGGATGGAACATCCTATTAGTCAGTTTGAGTCATCTGACCTGTCCAATCCACCCTGCAATGTAACAACCAAGTCAGCTGACACTGGCTGCCACAGCAATAAATGCAAGCAAGAACCTCTTACTGAGCAGAAATTTGGCTCACTTCCAACCCCAAATCAGGACAACAAACCACAGGAAAACAAAATAAAACAAACAAAACAAAAAACCCAAAACAAACAAAAAAGTGCCAAAACTTTGTAATTAAATTTTTAGATTACATGTTTTGTGTCTCTAATTAATTATTTTAAAGCTCTTTGATATTAGGCATTAACACCAAGCATATCAATAGTTTACAATGGCTGTAAACTATGGCTGAAGAAAATTAACATCTACGGCTTCTACCTGAATAGGGGGTTCTGAATGCAATATCATAGAATACTTGAGTTGCAAATGAGCATCTTGAGTTGCAAGACCATCTAGTCCAATCCCCTGCAGTGAGGAGAGACATACTGTACAAGATCAGTTTGCTCAGAGCCCCATCCAACCTGACCTTGAATGTTTCTAGAGATGGAGCATCTGTCACTTCTATGGGCAACCTGTTCCACTGTCTCACTACTCTCATTGGAAAAAATTTCTTCCTTCTATCTAGTCTGAATCTACCCTCTTCTACTTAAAACCATTATCACTTGTCTTGTTGCTACAGGCCCTACAGAAATGTCAGTCATCATCTTTAAGTATTGAAAGGCCATGACATGGTCTCCTTGAACCTTTCACTTCTCCAGGTTGAGTGACTTAAACTATCTCAGCCGGTCTTTGTAGCAGAGGTGTCCAAACCTCTCATCATCCTCATGGCATGGACACTCTGGATTAATTTCTGGATTCTCCCTTGTGCTTGTGCTGGTTCTGACAGGCTTAGGGTTAATTGTGGCAGGGACATAGGCATCCCATTCCCACCTCAGCCATGCCCAGCCTGCGGCCAGGAGCGGGAGGGGAAGGTTTTGGGCAGGAAGTCGCCGGGGGACAGGGACCGCGAGGCTCGGGGGTGAACCTTGTGGTGTCCGTGTTCGCCTGGGAGGGCCGGCAGCTGCCTGCGGTATGTAATGGCGTCGGTGCATTCCTCTGTCTGTGTCAGTGTTGTTTCCTTGCTGCCCTTGTTATCTGTTAAACGTTGATTTTTGCCTTTGTCCCAACCTACGAGTGTTGGTTTTCTTTTCCCCTCGCGAGTCTGCCCCCTCTCCAAGGGGGCAGCAGGAAAGAGAGACACGTGGCTCGCTCTTCTCTCTGAGGTGAAACTCCCACAATCTTGAAAACCCCAAAGCTGGACGAAGTATAGAATCAGAATAGTTTGAGTTAGAAGGGACAATAAGGATCATCTAGTTCCAATCTCTTGGCCAGGGAGTCTTCCCACTACACCAGGTTGCTCAATGCCTCATCCAGCCTGGACTTAAACACCTCCACAACATCTCTGGGCAACCTGTTCTAGTGTCTCACCACCCTCGCAGTAAAGAACTGTGGTGGGATGTGATGTCTGAAGGAGGAGCAGGACCTCCTGTACTTGGTTTTCCTCTAGTTTTGGAGCAATTGGCAGAGGAATGAAACAGTGAGAGAGAACACAGGAGGAGAGCTTATATTTTACTTAAGGCTCTTAGGCTCTCCTCAGCAGATATGTCTATATGTGAAAACACACATTAAGAGCAACCTGGTCTAATGGGAGGTGTCCCTGCCCATCACAGGGGGGTTGGAACTAGATGATCTTTGAGGTCCCTTCCAACCCAAATCATTCTGTGATTCTGTGATTATCCAGCCTAAATATACCTTTTTTCAATTCACATCCATTACTCCTTGTCCTGCCATCCTGTACTCTACTAAAAAGTCCTACCCCAGCCATTCTGTAGGCCCCCTTCAGGTACTGATAAGCTACTACGAGGTCCCCCCTGAGCCTTTTCTTCTCCAGGCTGAACAACCCCGACTCCTTTAGCCTGTCCTCATCAGAGAAATGCTCCAGCCCAATAATCATCTTCATGGTCCTCCTCTGGACCCACTCCAATAGCTGGATGTACTAGCTGTACTCCTAGTAGGGTCTCCTGTTTGTTACAAAGTTGCCAGTAGCCTTTTGAACACTGACCTCCTTGTTCATATCCAAGCTATCAAGCTTGTTGTTGTATTGGATTATCACATACAGAATTGTCCTGGCTGTAAATGCCTAATTGATATCAGTAAATACTGATAGGAGATGTGGATTCTTTCTCTTAATAGTGAAGAATATTAGGCATGTTTTTAGGGAGTGAGGAAGATGCAGGGTGGAAGGTTTATGTGTCAGGCTGTATATAGCTAGTGAATCCTCCCAGCAGTAAACAGTTAGTACTTTTCTTTTGAAGGCAGGGTGAGCATATCTAAACATTCTTAACAAAAATGTAAATGGGTGGAGCTTGGCTAAAGCAAGTCATCTTCACCTGGTCACTAGATTAGCAAACTGTCAGGTTTGTGCAAATGGAAGAGTAAGTTTTGATGCCATGATGAAAGGGAAGCTAGAGTTGGCTTTTAAGTCACGTGGGAAGTCACTTAAGACAGAACAACATGTGATACAACAGGCAACACTTGCTAACTTGTTTCTCTATACCTCTTGCAGCATGACATCAATATTCCTCATGTTGCCAGTATGCAAAATGAGTTATGAAAACATTTGTCTCTCTCTTATAAAACATTCATGTACCTTTCTTTGGGGAAGTCATGTTTTACTCAAGATTCATTGATTTTCAGAACATAATATTTGGCATGTGCTTGTATACCCTTGGGAATCTTTTTCCCTGACCATAACTACATTTGATTTGCAAAGTGTGAAGAAGTTCTGTGATGGTAGAATTAGGCTTTCTGCGTATATTTAGACGTGAGTCAGACCTTGCTAAGGCTGGAGAAACCTCTCAAATGCTTTCATGTTTCTTGCTTTAAACACTTTGTCCTGGGTTTAGCTGGGATAGAATTAATTTCTTTCTAGTAGAAAGAATCATAGAATGGTTTGGGTTGGAAGGGACCTTAAAGATCATCCAGTTCCAACTCCCCTGCCATGGACAGGAACAGATCAGGTTGCTCAGAGCCTCATCCAGCCTGGTCTTGGATGTCTCCTGAGATGGGGCCTCCCTGACCCATCTTTGGGCAACCTGTTCCAGTGTCTCGCCACCCTCATGATGAACACTGAAATCCTTCCATTTTCCCCCCCACTTTGCCTCTAGGCAGGTTCCACATATCCCTCTTTTCCCCCATCTCCTGTCTCTGCCTTTTCCAGCCCAATTTCCCCCAAATCCCACAC